>JAQFZY010001982.1:0-13215 GCA_034696285.1 Hypogastrura burkilli | reverse complement strand
TGGGTCTGGGTTGAGAATTGCGACCAGGATCAATCGGACAGACCAAACCTTGGAGTAATTTTATAATAGTTAGATAAGAGATAGACAATGACGTATAATAAAGATCATACTCAAACCTTACAGAACTGGTTTTGCCATAACCACAGCTTTGGATTTCTAAATTCTCTAAATTTCCCACTTCACAATTCTTGTGCCCCCTCCAAAGTCCATCCCCATTCAGTTTAGTCCAAGTTGGCATGAAATCAGATTCGAGCCTATACAAGGTTAGTTTATACCTGTAATGATATGATCCTAAACAGAGAAGAGGCCTCGACCCCCATTCTATTCATACCTTAGTGGAAAAGGCTCACTTTTATAGCATGCTAATTATGCATGCCCCTATTAATGTCCAGGAGTTCAGGGATCCACTGAGCTGATCATTAAGGGGTCTGAATGGGGCTTCAATAGTCTGTAGGTACTTCAGGTTGAGCTGGAAGATTGAGTATTGATTTGGGATGGAGGCCAGCTATGTACTATATAGGACTGGATCCCATTTCTAACTGGTTCTCCTTCCCTTTTCCGCTCAGATATGGACGATGACTTTCGGCCGGCCACGCTTCGAACGACGGCCCTCCATTCGACACCCGGCTGGCGGATTGGTGGTTCTTACGAGGACCCAATTGCCTCGACCGTGAGCCATCATCCCTGTCTGGGCGCTCATCGGGAGCTGTCTCTCATCCTCAAGGAGATCCGTCTCATAACGGACAAGATCCGGAAGGATGACGAGGCGGCCGAGATGACGAGTGAATGGAAGTTCGCCGCCATGGTCGTGGACCGCCTCTGTCTCATCATCTTCACGCTCTTCACGATCATCGCCACGGTGGCGGTCCTGGCCTCGGCTCCCCAGGTCTTTGTCCCTTGATTCATCCCATCCCCCCGCACCCCCATCCACCCCAGGAAACAGGAACCCAGTCCCATAAAGGAAATCAAAATAGGAAAACTCAATAAGCTAACGTTCACAATCAAGAATTGTACAATGTCAACACCAACTTCATGCTCCTGCTACTGTCCCACTGCCTGAGAGGTGTCTGTCTGCCCATCTACAGTATGTCCCGGACTTCGGAAGGCCTAACTCTGGATTTGGAGGAAGACTTGAGCGTCATCCCAAGTCCCAACTTCACTTTGTATCATTTTCTCCTCCTTCATTCCCTGATGCTCTCTTGGCCAGAAGGAACCCAGTCGAGGAGGGAGGGAGAGAGGAGTAAAATAAACTCGGGCCCAGTCGTCCACATGATTCACTAAGTAAAGAAAGCCGGAGTGGAAGGAAGAGAGAAAGGGTCCTAAAAGACAGGACTTCCCATGCCAGGAACTGAGGCGGAGATGGGGAATCCGCTACTTTTCTCCTTCCTTTGTTGGGCCATCCTCGGATCCAGATTCACACTCCGTCTGGGCTGGGATGGGTCCAGGCCAATTGAGAGAACGAGTCCTGCTGGCCCCACCATTCCTACCAATTTCCCAGCCAAGTCTAAGCATAAAATGCAAGTAAAGACACTTTGTGAATACTCAAAGGCCGGGCCTGATCAATCCACTCAACTGGGCCTTGGGAGAGAGGCGGAAGGATCATAGGGCCCGTCTCTCTGTCCTCTCTACAGAATCCACACTCAAACATGTGATTTGGTGTCCTAAGCTCTATCGACCCGTCCCACTCCCGCTACCATCCACCTAGGATCCTCCCAATTGGCCAACACCTCCTAGGAACAGATCCGGATCCAATCCTTATGGCACACCAAGTACTCCCCCCTCAAATTCCCAAACCCATTCCGATCCAGAATTTTAGGCCCGATCCAATTATCCTGAAAAAGTGTCCGTGGCCGACTCTGCTCCGCTCCTCGCAGCCCTTAGAATTCCTCTTCGGTCATTACCAACCTCATTTAGTCCTATCCCAAATATTTCTCGAGTCTAGGCCAATCCCACGGAAGGCCTCTCCTCCCGGAGACTCAGCACTCAGAGCTTACACACGGCCTAAGTGAGTGTCCTATCTCGAGCAGAACAACAAGAACTTGGAAGACATGCCTAGAGCCCAGACTTGAATGTATCCTGTGCTCTGGCCAAATGATCGCTTGAGGAGAGAATCCATCAGATCCATTCATTCCATAATCTATATCCATCCATTCTCATTTCTTTCCCTCTTTCCCCGTTCCCATTACACCGTTTAACGAGTGTCTTGGAGCGGTTTCCCTTCCAATCCATTTCCCAGATAAGGAACACGGCCAAATTCAGCTGATGGTCCTTCGGGCGAAGTAGGGGGAACTCTAGGGAATTGGCATACAGGACACATCCGAATCCTTCATACCTCCCGATCAATAATGAAGTGGTCTGGGCACAAAAAGGCCGGCGCCCATTGTTAGGACTCTCCAAGGCCAGCCTCCCTCATCAGGCGCGGAGACCGCGGACTCCGGACAAAATAGGAAATCCTGCCCAAAACCAATGGCGGCCTAATCCGAGATCCTCACTTGTGTATTTTATGGATTATGTGAGGAGGATCCGAAGTCTGGAGTCCTAAGCCGGAACCTCACTCCCATGACTACAAAACGGAGGAGGGAAAAATTATCCGGCGAGCCCTCTCCACAAAAGCCCCCTCTTCGTTATGTATAATTCATCAGCTCAATGTTTCACGGCGAGGGAAAGCTACGGACTCAATTCCCGTCGGCAGACCCGGCTATCCGCCTCTCCCTCTCCTACTAAACCCTTTCAGCCCAAATGTGAGTTAAATGAATGGAGGCCCCCAACTTTTAAAGATTTGAGTCAGAGATTTGAGTTAATATCATCCCTTCAATGTGTTCATGATTGAGCTTAATCGGCTACTTAACTTCCCTCCTCCGCTCAGTTCTGTTTCGGATGACTAACTATTTCGCTCATTACTGAGCCCGGAGGCTCCTCAATTCGGAACTGTCTCTATGAAGCCTGCCTCCCTTTGACTCCTTCCCCTTTGGGTTCATCCTTGGCTCCCATGCTTGGTTGAATGAAGACGGGAATTGGGAGAATAAAGGGACGGAAGACATATGTAGGTCCCTACCTTTCATCAGATTGACTTTTCCCCCGCCCTGTCTCAAACCCTTCTTTTCTCTTCTCTGCCTCTTATGAATAAAATATCTGGAGTGTGGAGCCCAACAAAAGAGTTCCTCAGAGTCCAAGATCTGCCGAGCAGGACCCGGGCCTTTGGGTTCCAAGTGTGATGATGCCATAGTCACTGGGGAATCCCTTCCTTTCAATGGACTCCCTCTCAAATACAAGATTTACAGCTGCCCCGTCCCGACTCCGCTCTTCCTTCCCTCTCCCACACAATTATGCTCTTATGGAGCCCTACCTGGGCCGGATTTGATTTATGGACTTGTCGACCGGCTGAAACAAGTGTATCTCCGTGTCAAAGAAGAGGCTAATAAGTTCAATCAAGTTACTCTCCCCTCTCTTACAGACTCCCCCCAGTCCCTTGTGCTCAAGTTTTCCTTACTATAACTGAACAGGCTGGAGATACTAGGCCTGAGTCGTGCACGGACCCCTAGCCCTCTCCCAAAATCACGGGAGGATCCATTTACTTACCTATCTACTACACCTAAATATTTGCTCAGCTAAAGTTTAGTGAAGTGTGAGCCCGGGTGTGTTGTGTAGTTTAGTAGGAACGGTGAAAGTTGGGATCCCCAACCTAGTGGATCTCCTCCTATCAAGTACAGTAGAATGCAATTGGCCGGAATCGGCTCCATGCCCTATACCTACATACATAGATACATTCTACGCTATGCTATGAAGTTGTAATAATGAGATAAGACTGTATTTGCCTAGCTTGGACAGTCCTTGTTGTAGTGACAGTAGCAGACATGAAATTGGTGTTTGCACATTTGTTTTCCTTTCCATTGGACTAAACTTAGGATATTGTAACGTTTTCTCCTTAATCTAAAAAAAATAGTTTTTAGTTTTTAAAGGCGTTCCACAGTCCTCTCCGTTCCCTCACGCCAGCCAGCCAGCCAGCCAGCCAGCCAGCCTACAAAGTTTCTGTGGTACTCTTTCAGGACTCCTTTTGAATCAAGATTGAATTAGAAGAATTAATGTACTGTTCAAATAGACCATTCCGAACTCTCTCCAGACCTCCGCCGCCTCTCGACCTCCAGTCTCCAATCGGACGAAGACCCGACGCCAGCCTCCGCCATCTCCATAATCACAAACTGATCTCGGACCACTCGAATCCCATCAACTCAACTTCCAGCCCAAAATGATCCTGACAAGGGTTTCCGGGCCTCCGCGTAATCCAATTTGCGGCGGGGGCCTAACTTAATGTATTCATCGGAAGTCCCCGGACTTTTCCCTATCCCAAAAAGTTTCCTACGACTTTGAGCTCCGATTAGAGGAATAATGGTTGGAATTGTGCCTGATTTCCTGCCTCAAGTGAGTAATGTTTGGCTACAGCCCCGGCAGCCTACCTGCTGCCTAGGCAGCTCAACGTATGTACGTGAGTAATGAAGAAGGAGCGGGAGGTTAAATTTGGGACTCATTCAATCGGCAAAACTGGTCTTGCCAGGAGCAGGATCAGGAGGCCCTTTTCAGAATAAAGTTCCAGTCCTCCCGGAATTCGGATCTAACTTTCCCCAACTTGAACTCTGTGGTGGCGAGTGATTGATATAGAGTGCCGGTGGTGAAGGGGAGGCGGAGGGTGGGTCCGAGTACCATGGACTCTCTCCTGGCCTAGCCTCAACCTCAGCTCGGGGCAAGGAACATTTGAGTATTTGGTCCCATGACTCAAGAACCATTCCTAACAGCATTCCCCTCAAGACAAAGGTACACTTTCTGCCAAATACATCGTAGGTCCAAATTATAATGAGGAGAATGAGAGTGAGGAAAACTGTTTTCTCCCAGATTTACTTAACTTAGTACTCAACCACTCTTTCACTTAAGCTCTTCAGCACACTTGCTCATTTACAAGTCTCACACTCCTCTATATGTAATTATACTTAACTCGGGAATCCTCTCGTGAGAAGGAAGGGGGTCCTTTTGTCATGTAAAGTCTACTTTCCTTTTGGGGAAGTCCTACACTGTATGAGCTAACATGCCCAAGTTTTATTAGGTATCTAGCCCACCCCATGTTATTCTCTTTCTGATATTCCTACGTAAGAGCTACTACACCTCACTCTTGTTATCTAGGCTAAGGAGTGGAAGTTGTTTTTGAGTCAAGGTCGGAAAGTCTTAAGGGGGAGTCGGAACAGGTTCTCTTTACTTATTACACGGCTAGTCATATCAATTTTGCTCGAGTAGATAAACATCATGTAACAACTACTACTCCAGTTTTCGTGAGAGAACTTATTACGTAGGTACCGATTAGGGAAAATAATTAAATTCTGCTAGTATTTAACGAAGCTTTAAGATAGAAAGTTCACACTAAAAGCAACACTGACTTTAAATCAAAAACTGACTTACAGGCTAAAGAAACAGTGACTACTAACAAGCCATTGATCAATCTCGCATAATCTAACCAAGACTTAGTTTTCAGAGCTAGAAATGCAATTGATTTACACCGAATGAGCATCTTTTAAAGCAGGAGCCAACATTTCTATGTGCTAAAAGTATAAATGCTTAAATTAAGTCCCTCCTTGTTTGCTCATTAAAAGTTGTACAGGGAAAGTGAATGGTATTGGAGGACCATAGCATACGGTATAGTACAGCTTCATTATTTGGCCCACTCTGAGAATGACGTTTGCGGAAATCCTTTTGTTATCTCTATAAAAGTATTTTATTCATGCATGGGCTCACCTCATTAGGAAGCATAGCTTTAGTATTAATTATGGAGGGATAAGGAATGTTACGCTAAACTCTGCAACTTTCAGCAAAGTTACTCTCCCGTGAGTTGGAAGGGGTCCGTTATGCTGGCATTAATTAGGCGAGCCAAGTTAGGCTCCTTCCGTACAAAGAAATTCGCTCAGTCGGCTCTGAACACCTAATTTATGCACAACTTCTACGGGAACACCCACAATGGAACGAAAACGTATTACTTATGGGCTTAGGCTCCCGAATTCCTTCCAACCTCACTCCATGCTTACGTGCTCAACAGCCACAAAAATTTAATAAGATCTGGATTAGGTAGGAGCTGTTACTCACTTATCTCTCATGTTGCATATTCTACAGTTGCACGTAATCCTTATAATTCCCAGCATTAGCCAACAAATGCAGTCGGTTTCTCATGAGGATATCCTGTTTAGCAGAAGCCCACTTCACCATGGCTGGTTTTTAACGCATTCAAACAAATACTTCTCCTACAGATGTATGTACATATGTATATGTACCTATTACTTTCACCATTAAAATTGCTCTAATTGAGACACTAAACGTAGCCCAAATTATTAGAATGTTTTTTTAAAGAAAGAAGTTAGACTCAGTGTACGTTTTATTCGTACGTACGTAAGTAAGGAGTGTTAGGTTTCATTACAGTCAAATTAATCATCAAAGTAATGAGTACACAAAAAAAGGTGCCGAGAATTGACGAAGCTCAATTCTACATAAATAGCTCAGTTTGCTTTAAATATATGCATTTAACCGCATTCCATAAGACAGAATTCTAATTCGGCATCACTCGTCGAATTATGGAATAATCCATAAGTATACAACTAAGCTGAAACGATTGTACAGCACAGGAGCAAAATTGATATAACACGTGTGTTAAATAAATAGTAAACGCGTCCACTCTTCCTAAGCGACGTTTTTAATACATAAATTTTTTATAAGGTTACATTACTTGCATTAATACTGACTCTTAACTTTAGACGTACCTACTTGACTCCCGTATTGTACCTATACATTGTCTCACTAAGTTAGTTATCACAAACATAAGCAGAACTGAACAATAAGTATTTAGTTCCTGTACTTTCGCTTATCTCTACCTGTTAAAACGTCGCTGGGTATAATTATGTCTCGTATTACCTTTATGCTACTGTAATAAGAGATTAGATGAGTGATAACTTTTTTTTTGTAGAAAAATTCGAGACCTGCCTATGATTTATATGAACCTGACTATGTAACCGAATGGTGCGAACAGTAGAAGCGGATCACGTCGTTTTTTCAGCAGGTCTGAGAACTTTTATTGTGTAGAAAGATAGCTTTGAAAAAGGGTGTGGAGTCTTTTTCCTTCTGATTTTGAATTAGCGTCTAATCCTACATGGCTCACCACTTTTACATACTTCCAGTTGGTAACTCTTACTTAGGCTAGCTACAAATATCTATATTATCTATTGTTATAGCCACTTCCTCTCTACTTGACTTCTGTATACTACGTTTGAGCGCATGAACTTACACCTTAGCTCTGCATGCCCAGTTGTAAGTTTAATTTAGAAGCTTCCTTGTACTTACTCAAGCGTTGCTCCTCCTCTTACTACAATTATGTAATTGTGTACTTCATAATTACGACATTGTCATCCTTAACTATTGTGAATACTAAACGAAATTATTACGTTAACTATTGTATATGCATATAATACTTACGTAAGATACACATTTCGGTTAGTGTATGGAACCAAATAAGAAGTCATTGTAAGATATGTAATACATAGTATATGAAGTCACTAGCCAAAGACAACATACTGCACTTCAACGAGTAATAGAATTTAAGCGGTTGAAGTCATTTTCTCAGAGAGAACTCAACAATTAAGTAGAGTACGATCTAAAATCTAGAAGGATTTTACTGATAATTGCTCGGAAACTCAAAGGTAAAATCTTGAGGGGAACTCATTTGTTGTCATGATATAGGTAATAGGATGAAACTATATAATAATCTTAATATTACTAAAAATAAAGTACTAACAATTAATTTCCTTCCGACTCCGACCCACTATCCCATTGCAGCTCTCTATTTGATCTCATCAGAAACTATGTAGGTAAGTTCCCGGGATGTAATATTGCTTTAGCTCCTGGTATTTATAAATATATACTCCGTACAACGTGAAATTCTCCTTACATCGAAAAGAGTGTACTGGGTATGCCTGTATATATGAACAGTATAAATGCCTGAACAGAGAGTTTGCCTATGGCTTCCAAAGGTAGAAGTAAATATGTACTCCGAGTTAGGAAGCCTTTGAATTTCGGGATCAATTTCAAAGGGAGGTAAAAAATGATCCACATTCCTATCCTTATTGTGAGCCCATGCTCCTGCATTTACTTTTTGGGGATCGATCTCGAGTCCCGTTCCAATGTTGCCTACTTTCGGGAGCCCGGAACTTTCACTACTTTCCCTCTCCCGGCTTCCCCTCATGATCCACCCATGGCAACTCTGGCCTAAGTTCCCTAAAAACGCCGTACTTCCCGAACCCTTAAACCAAGTCCGCCTCCGCTCCTCTCCCTCACTTTTAACTGTAATCCCATACTCAGTATACCAAACCAACCCCGTCTATGTGAGTGCCTTTTCTAAAAGTACACATAAACATGGGCATAAGTTCCGCCGTCTGCTCTATGCCCCGACTCGATTCCTTTAAACTATACGTCTTGCCCATTTTGGCTCCTGTCTCCACATCCTATGTACAATTCTTATCCTGGCTACTAAGTAGTACTCTTCACACTCACTCTTCTCAATCAAATGACGAAATATTTCATTCACAAAAATATACCTATACTATGCTCAAATCCAATAAACATTAGACAGTAGGCGATTTGGGGGGCATTGCCGAAAATACGCTCCCCAGGTTTTAGAATTTGCCTTATGTATCGTATAAGTTGGTACACACTGTTTTACCTACCATAGTTTCACATGAGCTTTTGACTGTCATATTTCACAGATTGAAACCGTTACGGGCTAACAAGATATCCACTTTCCTAAATGTATGTAATTTAAAATCGGACTCGGATTTCTATTTCCTATTCTTTTCTAAAGCTGGGCTTAATATTCTGCGGCTTTTATTCGTATACGATACTTTATGAGTCGATGGGATTTCTATTCCTGTGCTAGAACTAAGCTTATTGTACTTGTACTGAAGGCGTATAATATATCATGCATAATTTAGTCCAGCATCTAATAACTTGAGCTTAAACAGGTCCTGAGTGGCGTGATGGATGGATGGATGGATGATTCTGTCTCGTTCTCGTCCTATGCCACGATATATTATATTCCTTTAAGTGAGCGCTGAAAGGATCTCTCAAAGTTCTTCAACTTTTATCTTACTCGAATTAGTAGGATCTCTCAATCGTGGGCACGTGTTCATGCGTGGACCCTTGCAAAAAAAGTTTCCCGACAGGCTTTGGGATCTCAAAAATTATCTATGCTTCTATCCGACGCGGAAGCATTAGTGAAGGCTCCGGATTTGTCAAATATGAAATTGTACACATGGCAGGCACTACCGTGTTTATACATTGGTACATATAACTTTCCCATTTCGTGTATACCTAGCAATACCTACGTATGTAGGTAAAGACTAAAGAGTATGAAAGACATGCCTGTGGTGATCCCGAACGTATGCTGCTACAACTAGTCATGCGGAGAGCAAATGATATGACGGAAATTATGGAGTCCTTGTTATTCCTGGATTTTAGCCTGTTCATGTAAATGAGCGAAAAGGGGTAACATGTGTTACGAAGTTTTTGGTCCGCACATTGATGAAGCCATACTTTGAGCGGTCCTATGCTCACAGAACGAACGCATCCAACCAAGCTAAGGCTAAACTTTTTAATCAAATTAATTTTTAGGCACGCCTCAGACTAGGTCCATCCAGTTACATGGAACAATATATCCTTGCACTATGTGCAGAATTATGTATACTATACACATTACATACGATATATTAATACAAAAAATGCAATCAATGCTGTAATATGTAAATCAGATAAAATCCATATTATTTTAGTACGCTGATTTTATACCCGACCTGATTTAAATACTACAGCATCTTCAGATACACTTTTACACAATTAAGAGAGTAAATAATAAAAAATATGGAAGAAATACTAAAGTTGTAATAAGGTTCGGAAAGGTTCTCATAGGAGAAAACAGAAAACCTGCTGACTACAGTTTATCCACAAACCAGGTTTGTAACGGAGCCGTATGATATAAATTAACAAACTCATGTGTGAAATGACTTAGACATGTAGTCAGCAATTTTCTAACACCTCAAATATTATGTCTGCTGCCTGGAAATTTGAACATTACTTTACTGTGGGAAATATGAAAATCCGCACATCAGCAGGAAGATTTTAATTAGAATTGAAATACGTAGTCCATTTGCTAGGGAAAGTCCCCTGTTTCAGAGGGGACTGACTATCCCTATGAATGGATGAGAGACACTCTGTCAGGATTTGAGGAATAGTGCAACTCCAACTGACTACGTACATTAGAATCTGACAGTAGAGGATCGAATGAAGTACACCCTAGTACAGAATGTCAGAAGCCAGAAAATAGTAGCCTCAACGAGGAAGCAGTTATTGGCTCTTATAACAGATCATTTCATTCAATTACTCGGCCCGCCTCACTGAGGAGGCTCAATGAACAACACAGTTTCTCCATTAGGTTCCCCAGAACGGAGGCTCCGAAGGTAATAATTAAAACGAGTGCTTGGAGCAAGGAAATACAATTAGTTTTTTTGTTTACTTCTTCTCATGAATATTTACTTTGGAGATTCTTTGGTTCCCCCTGCCAGCCAGCAAGAAAAGAGCCTGGCTACGGTCCGAGAAACCTCCGAGTCCATGATATGCATAGAGGGGATCCGTAACCTACAGAACAGACTCCTCTTCCCTAAATTCCTACTACGACGGGAGAAAGTGGAGAGAACCCAGAATCATAAATAACCCGAGAATAGATTTGCATTCCCCCTGCATGGGCCTTTCCGGGATCCCTGTCAATGCGACTTTTAGCCCGTGCCTGGCTCAAGGGAGGCATAGGTCCCATTCCTTCTATAGCTACATATTTCCATTCCATCGAGATCCACAGAGACGGTGGTGGGTTGTTGGGCTGCTGGCTCATTGGATGAAATGCGTGCGTGAGAATGAGTCTGACAGTCCAGCAGGACTCGTCCAGAGTCAACGTGCTTGTGGAGGACCGGACCGGAGAGACAGGATTCTGACTTTATTTTGGCGGCCTGGAATTTGTGTGGGCCTCCTCGGAGAGGAGTAGTAGGAAGAGCAGGGACTTAGGCTGGGCGGCCCGACTCCGGCACGGCCCGGGTCGATAGAGATAGCCTGCCTTTCGAACCCGAGTCTCCATTGGCGGGCCGGGCATGTGCTGTTCCTCCCCATTGGCCCCCGCCCTCCGAAGCCAAAGCATCATGGAGTATTTTTACCCACTTTCAAATACCCGACTTTCTCAATCTTGGCCCTAGCCCTAAAGGAGCCGGATTCATGAGCAGACCATTCCCGCACCAGCCTCCCTCGGCCTGTAGTAAAACTCCGACAGACCCCGATCCACACCAAAACAGAGCTCAAACAGAAGTTTGAACTGGTGGAGGCCCAAACTCGCTCTCTCCTTGGCACACTACTGGACCACGCTCCTGCTCTCTACTCGGCACGGGCCCAGGGAACTCCTCACGCTCGGCTCTACTCTGCCTCTGCCTGTCAAGATCCGCCCCCGAATTTAAGCCATACAACATGTGTCAAAAGTCAAGAAATCAGTGTGCCCTCCAGGCTAGAGTGCTTCAATGAGGGAGGGGAGGCATTAGAACAGAAGAGTCATCGTCTCAATACTAGACCAAGCTACGCGGCGTACGAGGGGTCCACCCGTAGCTCTGGTACAGCCCCGAATCACGAAGCTAGGCTCCGTAGGACTGTCACCTAAATCCTCGGCTTTATAGCCGTACAAAAATGAATCGGGTGTGTATAGACGGCCGGAGAGCTTTGCATTGACGTGGACGGGAGAAAAAGTTGGCAGTGGGAGGAAGCTAGAAAGTGAAAGCCAAGAAAAGGAGCCGTAAGTATAGGGATCCTTCCACGTTGAAAGAGAGAGCTCAGGCCATACTGCCACACACACTACTGGAGACCCAAATAGAAGCCAAATAGAAGTGTGGTAGGGAGCTACGGGGATACATACATACATTCACACATACATAGTATGATATAGAGACAGAAGACTAGGGGTAGTAAAAGTGGAAGTTCCTACTCCCCTCCTGGCTACTCCAATCTCTAATAGTGCTTTAGACTGGGCTGCCGGAGAAAGAAGCCGGGAAAAGTTTCTTAGTGAAACATGGGAAAATCGTTACTGACTACAAAAGTACAAGGGGCCCAACTTTGTTCCCTACTCCCTCTCAAGCCCCGATCCATTTAGTCTAATAAAGGTTATGTCGTCCATAAACTAAAGCCAGGATCTCCTCAACCGGCGACTCCCCGGGTCAGCGGACAAGTGGACCTCCGGCCTTCTGGAGTTGCATAAGGATGTGGAGCCTAGTCCTAGTTCCGTCTAAGGGACCTCCCTCCTCCTGTCACTCTTTCTAGGCACCGGGAATAAAAAAACAATGAGTTCCTGACAATGTGTCCCGACTACTTTGCACGCAATTTTTTATTCTATTTTCTCCTCATCGTTTCCGGCATACTCCTGAGGCAAGGTAAGCGGGACTTTCCACTCACTTTCTCTTGCTGCAGTCCCATTCCGACCCCGCTTATTCTGTAATAACTCTCATATATATGTAACTAAAGGGGAGCCGAATTACAAATGCTGTTGGCGGGAATGGGGGCAGCTCCGGATTCTGCTATTGCATCCAGGGCCATTGGCAACCTCCAGTCCCTGAATGTTACATGCTAGGATAGGACACCGTAGTTAAGCTAAATTATTCATGGACTCAATCTTGGAAAACCTAAGGGCTACCTAATATTTCTCAACTACTATCACTGTCCCAAAAAGTCAATGACAGTTGCAGTAACATATGAGGCTGACATGGTGAGTCTACGGATCAGATGATGCTCATTGCCATGAATCTCTTTCCATATCCTATTAAACAATATCTCTGACTATGGCCACACTATATGTAGAATACTGTTTAGATACTCTAAAATGTACAGTAATTTACTTAAATAGAAAAATGCTCCTAATAAAAAGTCGCTGAGTATGCCTGCGTGTGCTCTAAAAAGGACTGAACGAGTTCAGTTCTTATTAACCCAGAAATGTTGCATGAGCGATGAGAGATCAATGATGAGAGATACAATCGCATGAGAAAAGTGTAGTTGGAAATTTCAATGGGAAATCGAGAAATGGATGAGGAAGAGGCAGCGATGACACAGTTACTTGAATAG
>JAQFZY010001981.1:0-13217 GCA_034696285.1 Hypogastrura burkilli | reverse complement strand
TGGCTCCGGCTCCGGCTCCGCAAGCTTCGGAGCCGAAATCCGGCTCCGGCCCGGAGCCGGATCTGCGGAGCTCTAGTTTTAACCATACAATTATATTGTCCTATTTGAATGGTTTTCAATTTTTTCTGAGAAAACCTAGTTGCTTTGTAGGATAGATCCCGGGTCAAAAATAGAACCTGGATAGCATAGCCCCTTACCTAGCTGTGCCAGCAATTAGGGATCCGCCAGAGAGTCCCGCCTCTCCACTCACGTCCTCCGCCGAACTCGTAGCACTCACTGTTCTCAGCTCCGGCACGGCCTCCGTCTCACTGAACGTTGTAACGGCTGAAGGCGGATGAATGATCCCAACGGCTGGCGTCCCGCCCTCATCAAAGACGGGCATTAGGTCCTGGAGCAAGTCAAAGGTGGCCGCGGGCTCAAAGATAACAGGCTCGTTCTGGGTCTGAGTCCCTGCCGCAGTATCGGATCGGCCCCCACCCATTGAGAAACCGTTCGTTTCTCCTGAGGCCGTGGAAATGGTGACAGTCGGGCTTGACATGGAGGAGAGCGGGAGCACTGGAAGGAAGATACATAAAAATAAAAATAATAAATATTTCTGCTCCTGCTATACAAAAGTATAAGTAAACTTTAACCCAGATCATCATATAAGTACAAATGAGAAAATATAGATCTTTGACGTAAATATTTTAGTCGGCTTGTTACGGATTCATATGCGACTAAAATATAGGTTATGGACGTTAACATATGCCTTTGGTCGTTATAGCTTCTGCCAGCCAAAATATAATTAAGGACAGCTAAAATATAGAAACTAGCAGAAGACTATAGAAATTGGTGAAAATGTTTTTCGCAATGTTCATACAAACTCGCAAATTCAAATACAATTTGACAAAAACAATTTCTACACATATAAGTAGCTGATATTTTAATTGTAAGTTTACCCATTAGATATTTGTGAAAATTACTTTTATCAGCTTTTTATTTATTTCGATAGTAGTTCTGCAAATTTCAGTATTTTAGCTTTTATCCAAAACTAAAATACATGTTGGCTTCCATAAAGTAAGGTACGAAAAGCTATATTTTAGCATCCAGGATAATAGTATTTTTTCGCAAACATCTAGGTTCGTTCCATCTCATACTTTGTTCTGGGCAGAAGTCCATACTTTTGGACATGATTAAATAGAAGCCTTAAATATTAGGACTGCTCACTTGCGAGTCCCTCAAAGCCAAAGAAGCTGGGCATGGGCGTATGATCCCTTGGCCCTGTGGCCATGTAGTCAGGAAGTTCGAGAGCGTTGGATATCTCGAAGTGGTGGGTTCGGTACAAGAAGTTGGCGAGACCGCCGAGCCGCTCAGTGTCCCCGTAACCCATCGTCATGTCGTAGAACATTGATGAAGGCAAGTCAGGGAGCTGGAGAGACTCGTTCCGCTCCACTTCCTCTGACCAGAGCACGCCAATCACTTTGAGGAGCCGGAAGAAAGTGCACATGGCCTTGTTGAGCGGGTGCTGGAGAATGGAGCCAGGCTATAGGAACCATCCAAGAAGATTCATTAGTGTTATTCTCTCGTTCATAGGGTATCGGTCAATAGGTCAAAGTTTGTAATTCATGTGCACAGGTCATAGGGCTTACCCGAACAGTATCCCGAATGTGTTCCCGAAATTTTCGGAGGAAGAGTGAGCGAGAGGACGGGCGTCGCTCACTCCCGTCACTATTCGTCATCCAGGTCGTTATTAGCGTGACTTGAAGGTCCTCTAAATCTATACAACAAGTTCGGATTATTAACAGAAGACTTAGTATTAGACTCCTACTATTTATATTAAAATCCAATAATATTTAAATTGGATTATGCGACTTGCGATTTGGTTACTTAATTGATTTTAAAAATAGTGAAGATTAACTTTGATTGAGCTTTGATGCATTCTTAATTCCATCCTAATCAATTACAACTAAATTCGTGAATTCGTTTTGCAGTAATTGGCCTTAGTAGCACTCTATGCACAGCGGGTCAAAAATAGGGAAACTGGAACTGGTGAAAACCGCTTTGAAATCTATAAAGTGGTTCTCGTATTATATCCGACACCTTTAAAACTCGCAGCAAAGTACATTTAGAGAGCTCTCACGGGTCAACGGAATGTCATATGTGACTTATGAGTTCCAGTTATAACGGCGTAAGGGACGGACGGACAGACGGACAAAGAAACACGAAAGCGGAACCAATTGATTTAATAAGCCAATAAATAATCATTTAAAATGTGGAGAAACTTACGCCTAACTCTCTCTTGAATCCCATTACAAGCAATTTCATATGCAATGGCATCTGTTGACGTCCTCACTGACTTGCCGGGCCACCAGCCACAAGGAATGACTGCTTTGAGGACTCCCTCGTCAACCGGCTTGATGTGAAGGAAGTGCATTAGCCTGTCAGAGAAAATCATTTTATTTTAATTAACGTCACATATTTTTTTTACGCTTACTTTGTCTGATCAAATAGCACATGATGAATAAGGAATCGACGGGTTTTCCGGTGGCTGGCAAGGGCCGTCAAGCAGCGTAGGCTATAGATTTGTAAGGGATAGCCCAGTGTGAGGGCATTGGAGCGAAACAAGTTCATAAATATTATGCACATCCTCTCAACGCATTTCTTCATTTCGGTTTCCTGGATTTAAAGAATATAAGAGTTAGTTAGAAAAACATAAAGTCACCGTCACCCGCTGCTCAAGCCAAAGGTGTCCTCACCTCCAAAAACGTCCACATGAGGTCAAGGAGGAGATGAACGTTGGAATTGACCACATTGTATCTCTCTATATTCTCATCCGTAATCCCAACCTTCTCCGGTAAACCAAGCTTCTTCCCGAAGAACGGCACGATGGCCTGCTCCACAACAAAGGCCGACTCAATGTTGGGCCCAAGGAACTCAAAGATCCGAGCAGTTGCCACAAGGAGCGTATTATAGTCTTGCGGGGTTAGGGACAAGGCCGGATAAAGGCTCAGCGTCTTGTCCAGCCACGAGAGGAGCAAATGTGTCTTGGAATCCTCTACAGCTCGCACCGGCTGGAGCGGCGAGTAATTCGGTTTTGGAAACTGTAGCGGGCTGGCCCCGAAGTTTGCCACAATGCTCTCACCCCAGGCCAGGCTCACTGCAGCAAAATACGCCACGCCGGGCCCAGTTGGGATCTGGCTGAAGGCTCGGCCCAGAGTGTTCCCGTTTCTAATTAAAATATTCACATACGTCATTAAATACTGTTGACATATAATTATTACATTTATTGGTAAGGCACCTGAAATACTCAATGAAAGCTTCGTCGAGGTCAATACAGCACCCAATTGTGTCGCCGGCTTGCCACGTCTCACCATATCGATCAGTAGAGCCGTTCCACTTCCGGAGCCGGTTTCCGTCAAAGGAAAACGAGTCATGGGAATCACCTACAAATACATACGGAGCACTGTGTTGTTGCATGAGACATCATTTGACTTATGTGATTTCATGTGATTTGAACGGGGTGTAATTTAACACAAGCGCGATGAACAACTATATCAAATCAAGGTAATATTATCACAATCACAATGATATAAAAATCACATAAGATCACATGAAATCACACGAAATCACATAAAATAAAATCTAATCACGTCCAATAATATGAAATCATATAAAATAACAACCAATCACAGCGAATAACATAAACTTACACGAAATCATTTAAAATCACATAAATAAATAAATAAAAATTACAGGAAACCACTTGAAATTGCATAAATCAAATAAAATCATATGAAACCACTTAAAATCACATAAAATCAAATCAAATAAAATAAAATCACATTAAATCATTTAAAATCACTTAAACTCAAATAAAAAATAAAAAAATCACAAGAAACCACTTGAAATCACATAAATCAAATAAAATCACATGAAACCACTTTAAATCACATGAAACCACTTAAAATAACATAAAATCAACTAAAATAAAATAAAATCACATGAAATTACAAAAAATACCATACATTAGATATATTCGATGAAATTACACCCTGGCTTGATTTTTCTGTGAACGCGTGATTTCATACAACACTGACAGATAACATAAAATGCGTTAGTCGCTAAGGTTAACCGCTTTTAAACTTAGCCGTGGATAGTTTTTATTATACTCACCAACTCCTTTCTCCTGAGAAAACTTTGTACTCGTGGTAGCCCAGCCTAGCTGCATTACGCCCTTAGATCCCAACTGGATCTCGTACTGCCATTTACCTGTAAGAACGTATAATTAGAGAATTGGAGTAATTAGAATTTTACTTTGATTCATTAACACCTTATGAATAACATGTCTAAATATTATGGATAGGTAGTTCAAGAATCTAATCACCCTTAAAGACACAGGCGTTGACCCGGAGAGAGCCAAAATTACATTGAGAAGTAAGGCCGAGCCGATCATTACTCATGACAAAAGAACCGACGTGTGAGCCAACGTCAAACTTCACGAGTCTCGGTCCCAGCCTCCCCTCAATATGCTCTAAGTTACTCGTCCCTTTCACGCTAACTGCAATTCCCTCCAGCCTCTGACTTATGAGATCACGGAGGTTGTGATCTGGTCCGGGTGTGGGCGGCCTGTGTGGTTAAGAACGGCGGATCATAAATCATAAATAATAAATATCACCTGTTTTTACCGGAATACGGATTATGACGTACTTATATGACTTACAAATGGAGAGAGTGAGCCTTCTTGTCCTTATCCCCAAGATGTTCCTTCCCAATACTGGCGCTTAAGTGAGCCGCAGTTGTAGCTGAGGTCTTGCTAGTTCTGGGGCTCTTGCTCGGCTTCATACCCCCCACCTCAGCAACATGCTGGAGGAGATCAGTTTTAGGACTCGACTTTGTCAGGCCGGGCTTTCCAAGAGTTCCAGCACTACGACTGTCCTTATTGCTTTTTCCAGCATTTCCACCGGTGGTATGATTTTGACTGGATTGCTGGAGGGAAGTACTGTCCCCGCCGAAAATTCGCTCAATTAGCGGCTGGGAGAGGAAGGGCGGACTTGCCATAGTCTGGGCCTGCTTCAGTCTTAGTCTGTATAGGAATAACACAAGAAACTAGAAATCAAAATAAATAAAGTTATTCAAATACAAGAGCATAATTTCGACAATTGGATAATTTCAACAGGCGAATTCAATCTATTAAAATCTTCGTACGATAGCCTTTTTGTTTTATTTTACCATTTACTCTTCAATTCTAGCTGAAGGTTGGCTCCTAAAACCGAATTTTCCAATTATTCCGTTTTCTTTTAAAATTAAATACGAAGAAGGTACCTACCCAAGTGTTACTTACAATTTGAAAAGAAAATGTACTTTCTCCTTTCTCCCAGTCTTGTTTCTCCTATAATTTAACTTTTGACTTATAACGATTTTAGTTATTCAGTATTTCAACGTCTCCCATCGCACGCCCAAAACCAATTCGCAGCATTGGAAAGAATATGTATACGCGATTATGCCTTAGAGTCGACCTTTAGCAAGAAGTAAATCCATTATCTCAATTTTCAATATGAGTTTTTCTAAGTAGATTGAATTATATTTTTTTATGTATTTGTACTTCTCAGTACCCAAGCTTACCAATGGCCAAACCTGTCGTACAAAACAATTTACGACGCTAAATCACAAACGATATAAACGTATTTATGTAAGTTAAGTCATAAGTATAGCAGCAGAGCACAGAATTAACAGTATAATACATGCTACATGAAACATGACATAAATGACATGTGTATACACTACATATGTAATAGTAAATACCAAAAACCCTGTTACCTGCGTAGTAAGTAATACATAATACTTCTACTTGCATTTGTCATTCAGTACAGTAGTGTATAGTGATAGTGTATATCTACATCTATATGTATAAAATAGTAGTAGTATTATATACAACGTAAATAACCTTACCTTAAGATCACAACAAAAGAGTCCCAAGTACCGGAGACAGGCCCTTCATTAATGGATTACTAGATTCATATTTAAATATTCAATTTTAATTATAATTACAATGTTGGATCTAGCTTAACTTAGCCGCACCTCAGACAATTACAAAAATTCCTGTTTTTCTTTTTTGTTTGGCGCCGAGCCAATTTCAAACCTGTGGAGTCTCGATGGTTACGTAAACATGACTAAACACGGTACATCGACTTGGGCCCTTCTAGCTGAGAAAAAGAGCAGAAATCAGAAAATCCACCCTAATGCCTACGATTTTCCACTCCTCTTCTGTACAAGAAACTGCACTTTGACATTGACACATGGAGATTAAGATTACTGCGCAATCTCAACTCCATTTCGTGTCGATTTTTGAAAAATACTTTGAAAGTTAGGTTAGATTAAACGACATTTAGTTAGGTTAGGCGATATTAATTCTTATTTTGGGTATGTTGTAACCTAACCTAACCTAACTTAAATATATGAACTTATTAAATAAGCCAACAAAAAACAGAACAAGGTTAGTTGGGATTTGAACCTGTGAACTACCGCTTTCGTAAGCAAAACTTATGCCACTACGGAAGAGGAGCGGAAAATCGTAGGCATTGAGGTGGGTTTTCTGATTTCTGCTGTTTTTCTCAGCTAGAAGAAGGGCCCGAGTGGTACATCGTGTACTTTCCACAGGAAGAGGACTACACAATACATAACTAAATGTACTTACACTTGTACCTGTTGACTCAAGTTGTAACTTTAGTGTGCGGTTCGGAGCCAGATTTAAAACAGGAAGGGGTGTACTCTTTAAATTTAGGTGTGCAGTGTAGTGTGGGACATCTACAAGCTATCCCACATCACACAAAATGTGGGATGAAACCTACAAGCCATCCCACAATTTGTATGAAAAAATTATCTTCTCCCACATTTTGTGGGATGAAAAAATGAAGCAAGCCATCCCACGTTCATTCATAAAATGTACCAATGAGCACCGACAACTATCGCACGCCGTCACAACACTAAATGTAATATGTTGGATATGAATTATAGGATGTATATACTATGCATGTACTATGTATGTAATTTACTATGTATAATGCTACAATTGTGAGTTAACAATTAATAAAATTTGAATGCTTATAGGAATATTTACAAGGAATAGCACATATGTTCTTAAAACTAAAGGTTGCGAATATTTAGGTCATATTGCAACTCAGTTAATAGACAGAATAACTTGTCTGCAGTTTTCAAAACTAGAGAAAGTTTCATCCTATTCGCCTCTCAGTAATCATCAACTTACAGTTGTTCTATTGACTACTGATTAAGGGTCAAATTAGGATGGCTTCGTCAATGACCTCCACAGGGTCAAATAAACTAAGTGTTGTAGTTGCATAATGAACTTCTGGGACCTGAAATCAAACTGATAGAACCTTAACATTGGGGCCTGGTCACTAGTATAAAACTATTAATTACAAGGTTTCTGCTTTACAGTGGTGGTATCGAAACGTCCAGTCTGGTATCCAGTTCCTGCTACGAACTTACCAGTATTGGTATCAAGGTTCAAGGTACTAGTATAAAATGCTTCTACATAATGTTAACAAGCTTAAAAGTTCAAATTTCAAGCTTTTATGTAGTCTTTTTAAGTTTTAAATTACAGATATCAAGCTACCAAGTACTGAAATCAAGCTATCAATTACTGGAATCAAGCTTGCAAGTACTGGAATCAAGCTTGCAAGTACTGGAATCAAGCTACCAAATACTGGGATCAAGCTACCAAGTACTGGAATCAAGCTATCAAGTACTGGAATCATGCTTCCAAATACTGGGTTCAAGCTACCAAGTACTGGAATCAAGCTACCAAGTACTGGAATAAAGCTATTAAGTACTGGAATCAAGCTTCCAAGTACTGGAATCAAGCTACCAAATACTGGGATCAAGCAACCAAGTGCTGGAATCAAGCTATCAAGTACTGGAATCAAGCTTCCAAGTACTGAAATCAAGCTACTAAGTACTGCAATCAAGCTGCTAAGCTCGGGGGTCAATATTTACCAACTGGTATCAAGCTTTGAGAACTTGGTATCAAGATTTCAACACATGGTATCAAACTTTCAAGTCCGCGTAGCACCAAAGCTGTAAGTATATAAGCCTTCGGCAATATTTAAGAAACCATCCTAATTTGATGCTTAATCAGTAGGCAATAGGACAATTCGAATAATTTAATTAACTGATTAATGATAGGCGAATAGGACGAATAGTATGGAAAGGAATAGTTCAATACTAGCATTAATATTTGCAACCTTTAGGTATAAGAACATACATATGCGATTTTATGTAAAAATTCCCATATTTCGTATCCAACACAGTATATTTAGTCTTGTGACGGCGTGGGATAGTTGTCGGTGCTCATTGTTGCAATTTATGAGTGAATGTGGGATGGCTTGCTTATTTTTTTCATCCCACAAAATGTGGGAGAAGATAATTTTTTCATACAAATTGTGGGATGAGACCTACAAGCCATCCCACAATTTGTGGGAATGGGATGGCTTGTAGGTTTTTGGGATGTGGGATGTGGGATCGCTTGTAGGTTTTTCCCACAAATTGTGGTATGGTTTGTAGGTTTCATCCCACATTTTGTGGGATGTGGGATCGCTTGTAGTTGTCGAAGTGTGGTTCTATTCTATGCAGTCTGCAGTCAGCAGTTTGCAGTTTGCAGTTACTTTTGGTTTTCTTTTGTTTTAGTAACTTGGAATTAATAAGTTAATTTAGTGTTCACTGTGGACACGTGCTACGTCCAATGTCGGACACAGGCAAGTCCTTGAGTGTGTTGTACACAGAAGAGGACGAGCTCGAACCGGAACCGGTGTACCCGTCCAATGAGCCGGCTGACGCTGACAAGAAGAGTCAAGTGTCTGAAACTCAAGAACTGCCTGAAATTAAATACGAGTGTAAGTGCTAATTTATTCCTTTTAACTTACAAATGAATACAGAAAACTTATAAATAGGCTACCTTAACTGTGATCAGTGATTGAATTACCTACACTACGCTTAGTTATTTGTTATTGTTTGTTTGTCTAATTTGGAATTTTCAGACCTGGACCACACGGCGGACGTTCAGTAAGTAGGTGGTAGGTTGTACGCTACTTATGCATATTACCAAGGTACGAGATCAATTAAGTGTCTAACTGCTACTTAATTTGTACAAATGTTGGTCATTGTCTGCCACCTGTAGAATCCACTCCTGGGGGAACGACCTTTCTGAAGCGTTTGAGCAGTGTGCAATGGCAATGTACGCCTACATGACAGAGATAGAGAGTGTTGACAATCTGTGCAGCGAAGAAATCCGTGCCTCAGGACATGACATGCTGTCACTACTATACAACTTCCTGGATGAGTTCCTCTTTATATTCAATGCGGAGCCGAACTTCATTGCAAGGGTAAGGCTTACGCTTAATTTTAATAAATCAAATGACTGGTTAAACTATGGGGAGATATACCACGGTTAGTTGAAGGTATGGTTACTCGTCTTCCCATATGAATGCATAGTGAGATGTATCCCCACTTTCACAACTGAGACAAAGTTGCTCCCGCTGCGAGCGCTGTACTAGATTCATTGCGTTTTTAGAGGGAGAAATAATTACGACTCCTGTATGGTATTGGGCCCAGTGCATATGCCTTTCACTCTTGGAAGGATAGGACATGTTTTAGTAGGTATTTGCTGCATAAAGTCATACTGTAAAAAATAAAACCGTGGATATACTAACCGGCGCCACAAATGCATGGAATGTTTTTGATATACGGTCATACACTCATACATCATAGTTCATGGTAAGTTGTAAGCACCTTATATTTTATATTTTTTTCCAGAAAGTGAAAGTTCTGTCTTTCGACCGTGACAATTACCAGATCTCAGCAGTAGGATATGGGGAGACGTTTGACCTGCAGAAGCATCCTCAGGGTACCGAAGTCAAAGCTATTACCTATTCCAATATGCAGTTCCATGAGTCAGAGGGCTATGCGGAAGTCTTTGTTATTATAGATATCTGACAATTTGGTTACTTCAGAGTTTAGAGTTCTCAGGGCTCTTCACTTTTTCCTAATGTAGGAGGATACTTTGTTAGACTTCGCTTAGGTCCAAGTTGTTGGCGTAACCGTCGCAAAGTAGGATTCTCAAGGATTGAGGTCACCCTTGAGAATCATTATTTGCGGTAGCGTAACATATTTTATATAATGGGGTCCATATGAAAAGTTGTAATAGAATTAAACGAACGTTCTATCCGTTAATAAATACGCGTAAGTACATACTGTGCCATACAATCTAACTTCAGCACGAGGTGTCCGGGTCTTTACACTCAAAAATGGGCTCCATGAGCTCCGCTCCAGCGGGTAAAACTGGAAAGCTATTCTGTGGAGGAGCTCATGGGGCATCTATTTTGGATGTAAAAACCCCGACGCCTCGCGGTGAAGTCAGATTGTATGGCACAGTATACGAGTATGATGTATACGAGTTTATGTAGCTAAATATAAGCCGCTCACAATGTACAGGTGTATACTGCGTGTACGTGTGTCTGGGTCAGCTTCGTGGTTCGTCTTAGGGTGCGTCTGTAGGATAACCAAACAAGCCCGCGCTAAAGCCGAATGAATAGCTACGTCTTCTAATTATTTCTATGGTACATGGGCCGCCCACCATTATAAGCAGTTCCAATAAAACGAACACATCAATGGCCGATGTGCCAGGTACCCTGGAAATAATTAGGGGACGTAGTGATTCGGTCCGCGTTAGAGCCGGCTTGTTTGGCTAAGGTAAAATAGAAAAAAAAGGTAAATTTCAAATGATCATTCAAACATTCGACTAATAATATTTTTTAACCAAACGATATAATCCTAGCATGTAAATGTCAAATACAATACGTGGTAGTAAGGGAAGTCTTATTGTTTCCGCCTGTAAAAACCAAAATAATTGTTCCAAAGGTATTCGGTCACATTGGCAAATCCGCGTTGGCGAATAAAAATGTCGACATTTTGGTGAATTCGAAAAAGTCAGTTTGGCAAAAAAAAAAATGACATCTGGAAAGAATCCATGGAAAAACGACAGATGGGCAAAAATGATATTTTTAAATAAAACTATGCGCTGATTTAAAAATTCTTCGAAAAATTAATAAATTTATGACACCGGTTTTATTTTTCTAAACTGAAAAAAAAAAGTTCTGGCCTTGGAGTGCGAGTGGTGGGTGCAAATACCTCCGAGAAGTGGCTCACACGTCGCCGCCCGGTTCACTTTCTCTCCTCCCTCGCCTCCCGCCAACAACATAACAAACCCAAGCCATACTATGCTGAGAGTTGGCGTGGAAACTCATCCGGCCCAAGTTGCCGTTTTTGCCTCTTCTACCTACTAGGAACTACGTTGGTGTTTACTGCTACCAATGCATGCATGTATCATGTATCCAACTTGTGAAACTTACATGAACATAGAATATTGAATACATATACAACTCTAACCTCAGATATACATATACGCGCGGAAATTAGTAAACGCCGATGGCCTACTGGTGGTTGTGTCGGTCTCACTAAATCTCCCCGCCTATCCCCACTCTCCCTACCCGTCCCACCCCAAGGGCGGATCTACATAACAGATTTCTAGGCTTGAGCACCCCCCTCTGACTTCTGAATTCATACTAGATACAATCGTGTTTCGGAAAAATATAATTAAAATAACGGTGAAATGTAGATTTCTCTTTTTTAAACAATGCGTAATGTATTGGGATTTTTTTGTTAAAGCGGGAAAGTAAACACGAAACATGGTTAAAACTTTGCGGTTTTTATAACTTCGAATTCTGTCGCTGCTTTTTCCCTTTCCTATATGAAATATCGGACAAAACCGTCCGTATCCGTATACCCTAGACCTTAGGCAAAATAATCATAAATCCAACGTATCAAATCGAGTTCTAAATATTTTACCCGTAATCCCTGTTTCCGGACATTTTGATATACAGCAACAGTTTAGCGTAACTATGATTAAAGGTCAGTCTAAAGGTCATAGGTCACCAAAGGTCACACTAAATTTTCGGATGTTTCTGTGACAAATCAAATTGTAACGTTTAGGTTGGATTCTTTGTAGTAGGTGTAGTAGGCCAAAGATCATTGGTCTAAGGTCATGTGTCATTAGTCAAAGTGACACATTACATGTAGCGCGAAGGAGTTGCGCCTAACTAATTTATCCTAAACGCTGTCATGTTTAATTTTTATTAAGTTGGACATGAGAATGACAGTAGTTTACTTATTTATCCTGACATACGAAGTAAATGGCAACACTAAGCTTACGTGAGGTTGCGAGAAAATCAAAAACTTGAAAATCTTTAAATTCAATTGTATTGAACCGGATCGAAATTTTTCACAGTTGTTCCTTAATAGGATTAGAAAAATTGGTAATGGTGGGACTTTAAGCGCAGCCCTCGGAACAGGTTCAAAAATTAAAAAAAAAAATTATAAATTGCAAAAAAAATGATTTTTCTTTTTTTTAAATTGGCTTTGTAGTAAATGAACAGGTTTGTTATTAGCCGATTTACGCAAGTGGATGTTCTGTTAGAGCAGTCCATTATTTTCGTAAAAATTTCAGAATCTTCAACAATTCTTATCTCTGGGAGGAATGCTTTATTCAGAAAAGGTATAGAATCATTTTGTTCCAGAAAACGAGCCCAAACTGTCTAAAAATTATCACTGTTTGTAATTTTTTCATCTGTCGCTTTCCCATGGATTCCCATATTGGCGAATTTATTTTGTACATTCTCTGAGATGGCGAATTGTAGAATACGAGAAGAAACTAGTTCAAAAATTTAATAAAATACCCTCGAGACTTTATAAAACGCCGTATATAATGAGCCAGATTCTTTGCGTTTTGTGGATTGTAAAATATTGCCCTGAACTTGAGATTGCCTTCAAATGCTTGGAGGTCAGATATATTGTCTACTACTATCCTGTCAACTAAGTTAAGCTTATGTGGAAGACAGTGTACTCTAAATTGGGCTGGTACTTTATTCTCCTTTAAACTCCTTGGCCATCAGTACCCTTAGTCCAGCATGTTTTCCACTTATGAATACACAAACTCCATCCGATTCAAATCCTACCACCAAATCAGTAAGGTCATAGCATAACGTCTTCCATTGATCAACCGTCTTATCCTTATCTATGGAGAACCGTGTGGCCAAGTTTCCTATCTCAATCACACCAAAAGTCCGTTTCGCCATCTCATCTTTGTTAAACTTCTTCGGATGAAAAGT
>JAQFZY010001980.1:0-13217 GCA_034696285.1 Hypogastrura burkilli | reverse complement strand
TCTTTATTATAAAGCGTTACGCACCGATTTGCATGAAACTCGTTAATATAATGGCTCCGCTTACGCTCCGCCAACAAGGGCTAAATAACGAATTATTACCACTATGGTCCAAACAAGGAATAAATCACTAATTTTTATCACTATGGAATACACAAGGCATTATTACTTTGTTTTTACCACTACGGTACACACAAGGTGCTAAATAACGAATCTTTACCACTATGGTACAAACAAGGGCTAAATAACGAATCTTTACTACTATGGTACAAACAAGGGCTAAATAACGAATTTTTACCACTATGGTACAAACAGCCGAACAAGGGATACATAGCGAGTTTATAGCACTGCCGTACATGAAAATGATGTTAAATAATGAATTTTTACCAATGTGGTACAAAGAAGGGATAAATAACAAATTCTTACCACTATGGTACAAAAGAGAGTAAATCAATGAACTTTTACGACTATTATGGTACAAAAAAGAGTAAATACACGAATTTTTTATTACTATGGTACAAGAAAGGGATAAATGACAAATTCTTACCACTATGGTGCAAACAGCCAAACAATGGATAAATAGCAAGTTTAAAGCACAGCCGTACAAGAAAATGATGTTAAATAATGAATTTTTACCACTATGGCAAAAACTAGGGATAAATAACGTATTTTTACCACCATGGTACAGAGAAGGTATGTATAACGAATTTTTACGACTGAAATAAAATAAAATCAAAATAACGAATTTTTCAGCTCAGTCTGGTAAAAAAGAAAAGAGTCTTTTTAACCCGAAACTGCACTCTGTACAACATGGCACCGAAAATCAGGCATTTAGAAAAAAAAACATTTCTCTAGATTTTGAGAATAATCAATTTTTCATAATTACTGAGTTCGTCTCTCTTTGCCGGCAAATTTAATTTGACCCACTCTCAAAAAATACAAGCCTAGGTAATACTATTATATATGTAATTGTTTCTCAGAATACGATCACATAAGGATGGACTTTTTCACCACCCAAAATTTGTAAAGCTTCCAACAATTTAATTTAAAAAAAAAAGTTCAAATATACTTCCAATTTAAATTGAGAACTACCGTAAGTTTCCACAAGGCCCAGTTCCGATCTAAGCATTTTTAATTAAATTGTGATTTGTGGTTGGCCGAATTAATTTCCCCCCGGCAAAAATCCCACCTTTTCTGGGACTCCATATTTAGCCCAATCTGGGAAGGAGGCTGGCCTCTAACTACGTTCCGTTGAATGACCTGGGACCCCAAATTAAATTCTATATAAAGGCTCTAAAGGTTCCAATATATTTTACTATAGAAAGTATCCTAAGGCAGATGACAAGAGAAAATTTCCTAAAAAAGTTATATATTAGAAGAAATATAAAATTTAGCGGAAAATGGAGGTCCGCCTATTGTAGGATATATTCCTCTGGCTAGAACCTCATTAAGTGACACGTGAGGCGGGATAATACGTTTTGGTCACGTTGGAGGCCCGTCAGATCATGAGTCAGGTGAGGTCCCGTACTACTACATCTAAATATAATAGGTAGGAAATACTACGACTACGACGGACTGATAGCTGGAAGAGCCAGGCCAGGACTGCCGTGGCGAACGTCAATCAATATTTCCCCCCAAAGAGCTCTCAAGGTTTGGGACTCCCACGGCGGAATTGGATTCACTGAGCCCGTAACTTATTCTAATTCAATTGTGTTCCTCCCTTATGATTGATTTGTTGAGCAAAGAGAGCCAGCCTACGCATACTAATTGAGGCACAGAGCTGAGGAAGTCATAGGAGCTCGTTAGGCCTTCCAGGTCACTCGGAGGTCAGGGCCGGTCAGGATTCCCTGTACTGCTCCAGGAAATATGGAACGGGGCAAAGGAAAGTTTTGAACCAATTTACAGAACTCGGGCCCAGGATCTATATTTCATCATTTTATGGGGCTGATTCCATATTTTTGAGGGAGGGATCATTTAAAAAGGTATTAGGTTAGGTTAGGTCAAGTTCTGACGGTTTTGGTTAGGTTAGGTTTTGACCATTTGTGACCATCCTCTGAGCAGAGTCCCTCACCAAGGTTTGAAATGTTTCAAATAAGATAATTTTAATTAAGTTAATTATTGTAAAATACATAATTGTCTGCTCATAATAAGTTTTAAATGGTTGGTGAGTAATTTGCCGTACTTCGTGTGCAAATCTCCTAAAAAATGGTGAGAGATTTCCAAATAATTGGTGATAGTTTAAATGATAGCCTTTCCTTAGGTGAGCTTAGGTTTGCTTATAAAGTTCTGCATGTATTTATTCCTGATCAAAAATATATAATTTAGCCAAAAAAAAAAAAAAAAAAACTTAGGAAAAAAAAAATCTAGATGTAGTAACGCAAGGAAAACTGACAGCTTGTATTTATTCCTACCCAAGATACATAATTAGCCCAAAAAGTATGGTTGTGGGCCAAATATGGAATATTACTCCGCTACGAATCCCGTAGAAGCCGATTCAAATATCTGTGC
Source organism: Hypogastrura burkilli (assembly GCA_034696285.1). NCBI lineage: Eukaryota > Metazoa > Arthropoda > Collembola > Poduromorpha > Hypogastruridae > Hypogastrura > Hypogastrura burkilli. The sequence continues at coordinate 10,712 of JAQFZY010001980.1, read as the reverse complement.
CCAACAAGTACATCTAAATAAATACGTTTTTAAATTTCCTGCTATTTTTGGCTAAAGTCCATATTTTTCCCGCATGATGAATATTTAGCATTATAAAGGGAACTCTCTCCAGTTAGTTGTGTATTTTGGAACGTATGTTGTATGTATCTTTGTATGTATGCATGCATAGTCTCTATGTATTGGTCAATGCTAGTCTATCCCAGTCCAGTCTTTGTATTCCGAGTATTCCTGATATCGAACTACGAACTACGCCTCAGTTCTCATTTTCCAGGCGGAAAGACATTTTCCCTATTATTTGGGGACTCGGCAGGGTTCGAAAGGTCGTGAAAGTTATTGTGAAACCCGTAGAACGTACAATGAAACGTATGCATGTCCTACATATGTAGTAGCATGTACTGTAACGTACATGGGCGGAAGAGGCCAAGGAACTCATTACGGCACTTTGCTCCCATGCAGTTGCATACTGCGTGGAGATCTACGCCGTACCAGAGAGCTCTAAACGAGTCACAAGTTCGGCGTACTTTCTCCATTCATATTATGTGTCAGGCTTATATAAAATGGACTTTGTAGGAGAGGACCACCAATTAATTCCAAATCCATCACCAATTTGAGCACAGCCCCTCACCATGGTTTTCAAATATTTCAAATAAGAGTATTGTAATTCCGCTAAGGGGTCATACTTTAATTAGGTAACGCAAAAAAATTAATTTTCTGGACCCCCTCCGTCCCCTCTGTAACGCACACGTAACGCTAAACCTAAACCCCCTCCCCCCGTCTGCCACGCACATCCATCGATCAGCATTAGGTCAAAAGAGAAAAAAATGGCCCTTATTCAACGAATTTCGTCAGTGAACTCACATATTTTGGACACTCTTAATATTCTCACGAGTATGTCACGCAAAGTTCAAACCCCCTCCCCCCCTTCCGATGCGTTACGTAATTAAAGTACGTCCCCTATTATTGTAAAATAAATAATCTTTTGCTCATAATAAGTTTCAAATGATTGGTGAGTAATTTGCTGTGATTGGTGAGGAAATCTTCCTTAATTGGTGAGAGATTCTGAATTAATTGGTGATCGTTTAAATGGCGGCCTTTATATTATTGGTTTGCTCCAGACGGAGTTGAACAGGGTAAACTTTTAAACACTAAGCGAACTTGATTTATTCAGGCTTAACCTATCCTAACCCTAACTTAGGTTGCGCAGGGTTAAACTAACCCATCCTAACTTACTGAGGGTTGACCTAACCTAGGCTAACTTACTCAGGCTTAATCTAGGCTAGCCTAACATACTCAGGGTTAAACTTACGTACCCTAACTTACTCAGGGTTAAACTTACGTACCCTAACTTACTCAGGGTTAAACAAACCTAACCTATACTAATAATACTTAACCTAACCTAACCTAACTATGCCAGGGTTAACCTAACCTAACCTACCTATGCCAGGGTTAACCTAACCCAGCCCGACTTGATCACACTTAACCTAACCCAACCTTATTTATTTAGGATTAAACTAACCTCACTAATTCCATCATGCTCTAACTATCCCAAACCTAAACTAGCTTACTCAGGGTTAACCTAACCCTTACATAGCTTACCCAGAGTTCAACTAACCCAACCTAACCTAACCTTACTTACTCGTGGTTAAACTAAGCTAGCCTAACATACTCAGAGTTGAACTTACGTACCCTAACTTACTTAGGGTTAAACAAACCTAACCTATACTAATCAGACTTAACCTACACTAGCCTAACTAAACCACACACGTAAAATAACCTAACCTTGAGTACTTAGGATTAAACTAACCTAACCTAATTCACTGATGGTTAAACTATCCAAACCCTAACTTATTGCAGCTTACTCAGGGCTAACATAACCCTAACCAAGCTTACTCAGAGTTAACCTAACCTAGCCTAACTTACTCAGGGTTAAACTAACCTAACATGTCTGATCCAGCCTTTACGCTAAGCAAACCGTAGCATTCTTGTGAGTTGTTAGGGAGGAGTATAAATTTCCACTTGTATCCTTCATCAAAAAAACTAGATTGTATCATCAAATGTCACTTTCTGTAATCCAGCTCTAATCTCTTAACAAACTTAATTCCACCTAAAAAACAATATGTATACGTTTTTTACCTTCACACTCACACTTTCCCTCCTAAAATCTATTTTTATGTGCCAATAATTCCCATTCTGCCCAAAAACATTGTTTGACCTCCCCTCAGCCTTCTTTTGTATATTCAAGCCTTTGTCTTCCCAAATTGGAGAAACAATTATAATAGAATACTTGCGGGGCTTCACCAATTTGGCCCCATGACGTCAATGGACTGAGTCCCTTCCAGAATCCGATCCAATAATATTCCTCTCAATTAGAGAGCGAGCGTGAGGGCTGACTGACGGACGGAAACACTGACCTCGGGGAACGGCCTGCCCAAATCATCCGCCCATTATGTTCTTCCTCCATCCAGAACCTCGGAGGCCATTATATAGGCACCCGCTCCGAATTCTCCGAATTTCGGGCCGAGGAGCAACAGGAGCGTAGTAGGTCCCGGAAAAACATATGCGTCACCATACTCAGTACTCATAAAGAATACATTATTCAGAACGGAGTTACAAGGAACTTTGGGGCGGATACTAAAGGAACGACAAAATCCATGATTTTTATCACTCAGTTTTACTCATACTTAATTTTGATGCCCGACTATCTTAAATTAGGCCCCGAGCAATATTCCCCTGTTTTCATAAGAGGGGTGCCATGCAAACTATCACCAATTAATCTTAAATCTGTCACCAATTAAAACAGATTCCCTCACCAATTAAACCAGATTCCCACACCAATTAAATCAGATTCCCTCACCAATTAAAGCAGATTTCCTCACCAATTACAACAGATTCCCTCACCAATTAAAGCAGATTCCCTCACCAATTAAATCAGATTCCCTCACCAATTAAGGAGGATTTCCGCACCAATTACACCAGATACCCTCACCAATTAAAGCAGATTCCATCACCAACTACACCAAAATACTCATCACTACTCATTTGAAACTTATTATGAGCAAAAGATTATTTATTTTACAATAATCAACGGCATTAGCATTCTCTAATTTGAAATATTTGCAAAAGCTTGGTGAGGAAATTTGGTGTAATTGGTGAGAGATTTGGAATTAGTTGGTGATCATTTAAGTATTCCTCATAAAGGAAAATATTATTTCCGCTAAGGGCCGTAACGGTAGCCTCTGAGGGCCTAATGCAGGAGCTAGGAAGATGCAGGCCGAATCCCGGACTTCCTTTGCAGCAAGGTCACCTTGGGCCAGGTCAGTGCCTTCCTAGCCGCTCAAGGCCTGGGCAGAAAGACCCGAAAAGTCCGCAAACTTGTCCTACATGCCTCAAAGGTACCCCGGGAGTTCCTCACTTTAATTACTTACTACAACGCCTTCTGGAAGTAATATACGAGGGCCAGGCCCCTGGAAATAAATTTTGTATTCTGTACCAAAGGCTTCTTTGATCTCTTGAAAGGAGCTTAGAACTTCCGTTGTAAAGTAGGGCTCTCCATAACGGATTGTTTCTGACATCTTGTTGGGCACGCAGTTCAATCAAAATCAAAAGTAAATATATTTTGGGGCTGACGGTTCAAGGTTCAAGAGCAGGTAAGGAATACATACATATTCGTGGAAAAAAATAATTCGAGTCCAGGAAAAAAAGGAGAAACTTCCGGAATTATTTTTAGGTAAGTAGTCACTTCTGGACTCAAATACAAAGGCTGGTTTTTGGACTTAAAATAAATTATGTTGTAATTATAAATTATTATAAATGTAAAAATAATTTTAAAAAATAAACACGATTGAATATTTTTAGTTATGATTAACTTACAGGAAACTTTTGTGAGCAATTTTGGAGCAACCTTTGTATTTGTTTGCGGGAGTGTAAAGTATAAACATTGCGAAAAGCCGTTCTTCGGATCTTAGAAGAGCGAATAAGTACAATAGAAATGTCAATTAATTCCGATTTTATTTTGTGAGAATAAGTCATTCAGTAAAATTTCAAATAATTTCGACTCCTTATTTTGAGCAATTAAGTAATAGAGTAAAAATTTAAATTAATTCCAATTTTTTAATTTATTTATCAATATTCCGCCTAAAAATACTGACTTTGGTGAATAATATAATGTTGATTCCCTTGTCCTCCTGAAAAGTCAGCATTTTTATGAAGAGCTCAGTATTTTTGAGATTCCTAGCCAGTATTTTTTTAATCAATTTTCCAGTATAGCTAAATGTTAGGACAATAGTCAGATCTATGCTACTGCACAGTAGAATGTACAGAAGAGGGATAGCAATTTTTTTGCTCTGTTGCTAAAATCATTTCCGAAGCCTCCTTACACAATAGAATAGAATAGTGCACTCCGCATATTAAGCTACACGGGCCCAAACTTAGTGCCCTGCGCCATCTCATTTCCCCGTCCGCACCTCTCCTTCACTACTTGGCCCAAACCTGGCTCTCTGGCCACAAGCTTACAGTAGCGGAGTAACCAGAAAACTGTTGCATTAATCCTCAAAAATGTGCGAACGTAGTTACTCTCGCAGGAAATTCGGAAATAAATACGATTCGAAAGGAGCCTCAGAGCGCCTTAATGCTTATAGTGCGGAATCCAAAATTCCAGACTGCAGACTAATCCTAAAAAAAAGCTAGACCGCAACTTTATGTTTCCAGCCTCTGTAGCCAGGGTTCGGGTTTTGTATCCCGGGATATTTATCAGGTACAAAAATGATAAATATCACATGTAATCTATAGGACTGTAAATGGTATGGGGACAATTTTTGTTTTAATCACCACTGTTTCAAACCTAACGATATATGTATGGTTGAATTTGGATGTTGTACCATTTCCGCCAGTTTCGATTGTTATTGTTTATTATCAATTTTTTTTACAACTAAATGATATTTATCGATTGAAAATGGGCCAAAATAATATAGAATAGAAATATCAAATCATATATTGTTGAACTTGCATTTGGGACCATTTCTGCGATTTGTAAAAATTCGTACCTATCCTTTTTATCATTATTTATCACAAAATCATTTTTACCGATATAAAAGTACGAATTGAGTATACATTGAAAGCCTAAATGTATGTGGCTGAATTTAAATGGACCATTTTCAAAACTTTCTGTCATTTTTATCAGAACATGATATTTAGCGATATAAAATGCGCAAAGTGATAGAAAATCGAAAACCTAAATAGCTCTGCTTGAATTTAAATATTGAGTCTTCCGCGCCATTTTCAATCATTATTGTCCCTAATGTAATTGTTTTTTTTTACAAAATGATATTTATCAGTAAAAAAAAATAGGCAATTTGGACCATCACTGCCATTTTCTACCATTTCTTATTATGTAACATCATTTGAATCATTATTATCAAAATTATATGTATGGACAGCAAAAGTGCAAAGTGAGTGACGGTTAGTAGCCTGAATCTGAATATATATGGCTGAATTTAAGTTTTTGACAATTTCCGACATTCACAATTATTATCCTTTTTATCAAAAAATTGGTATTTATTGACAGGATCCCGGAAAATGATGAAGTATCCAAATATTGCTCCATCTATTCTTTAATTTGACTTTTTATAATTTCTATCAATGATATAAATCCCGGAAAGTGAGTAAAAATGGAACCCCTGGTTCCGAAGCAGAGCCAGGGCTAAATGACGGAATTAGGGTAATTGAACCTAATTGACCCACGTCAGGCCTCTTTTATAACCAGCTTGGGACGTGGGAGTTTAATTCCAGCCTGCCTAGAATGCTGATTTAACGTTTTTTTCAAAAGGCAGACAAGTCAAAGTTCACAAATTCCTTCCTTTCAGTATCTCCAACACCAACGGGATGGATTATTGTCCACAGACTCATTTACAAGCCTATCACCATTATCTCGAGTACAGATAGGATATACAAAGTAATTCCCCATCTTAATCTCTGTGGGACTCATCTGCCTCCTTTGGTACTTGCCCTTGACCCCTCCGACCTCAAATCAAACTGGATACTATGCGTGGATCCCTCAAAAATCCTTATTTTAAGCTAACAGTAATGGGCCCAACTGAATATTTGAAACTGCGTAAACGGGCCATTAAGCTTATCCCGGATCGGTTATTATGGCTAGTGTCGGCCCAAACATTAAACATTTTTGACATTGTGGCAATCATAGGCGCGGCATCATTTCCCAAAGGGTAGATTTCGTATTTTATTTGCACAAGCGATATTGGAGGGAGGCTTCCGTATTTTTGCACAAATGACGGTAATGTCAAACAGGGCTAGAAAAAAACATGTCTTCTTATTGTTTAAAACGTTTTTGTTTTATGAGAAATTTTTTTTTTAATGGCAAGCAGAAAAAACCGCTTTTTTGTTTAAAACATATTTGTTATGATTAAAAAAAAACGTTTTCTTTTAAAGAAAAAACAAAAAAAAAAACAGTTTTTTATAATTTAAAACGTGTTTTTTTTTAATATAAAAAAGACGTTTTTCATTCAAATAAAAAAAACTGCTTTTTACTATTTAAAGCATGTTTTTATTGTTCAAAACATGTTTCTTATTAATTAAAAAAACGTTTTTTTAAAAATGTAAACAATGTTTTTATTGCTAACCCTGATATCAAATGCCAACTATTTTAAAAGCGTCAATTTAAATAAGAATCAATTTTAGGCCTTTTTGGCGCCAAGGGAGGGATCAGGCCAATGTATTATGTATTGACAAGAACTGACCTAGGCTCGAGGCCTACTTTGAGATATGGCTAAATTAGGCAGGGCGCAAAAATAATTAATAGGATTCTGTAGTGTACTGTAGTAGGAGTTAAAATGGTAATTAGCGGGAATCAAAACCGCAGGGAAACCGGTACGAGTCAGTTCTCTGCGGCAGGGCTTTACCAGCCGGGCCTTATTTTGCACTGTATAGAATTAATTTGCAATTTTGCTCTACGTACAGTTGTATTACATTGAAAACTTTACTAAAGTAAAGAGGCTGCTAGCCGAGATACGTGTGGCAGAAATCCCCTCCCGCAAGTCCTATCTCCTTCAAATAATGAATGACTTATAATTGTACTGGCGAAAAATAACAAAATGGGAATATTTTTTATAGCTGCTAAAGCTTAATACTTTTTAAAGTTTATCTTCTGGCCGTTTTCCCATTACTTAGAATTAATGTAGATTTTAGCATAAAGTGCTGTAGAAAGCTAGCTTTACGTGAAATACTCTTTTTTGCAGTACAAGTGCAGCTAGCTTTACCTAATTATGATTGAATAATAGTCAGCTGAACCTGTATTTAGTGTAAGGGTATTTTAATACGCCATTTGCTTGTATGTTAGCATTTGCTTTTAGTTTAGACAAATTAGGGCAGGTTATTTTACTTTTTAAAGTTGGAAGCCCAGAAATTGAAATTGTTGTAGGTACTTCATACAAGTCTGTTTCAAACAAACTTAATTTGACTTTTAGTTTAGGTTAATTGTAAGTTTTAGTACGCTAGTTTACATTTTAAAGTTTGGAGGTAAGTTAGATTACTTTCTAAAGTTTGAAGTTAGGTTAGGTTACTTTTGAAAGTGTGAAAAGTTAGGTTGGGTTAGGTTACTTCTGAAAGTTTGAAGTTAGGTTAGGTTACTTTTATAGGCTTCATGTTAGGTTTATTTTTAACGTTTTAAGTTAGCATAGGTTACTTGTTAAAGTTTTAAGTTAGGATAGGTTACTTTTTTAAGTTTTAAGTTAAGCTAGGTTACTTTTAGAGGTTTCAAGTAAGGTTAGGTTATTTTTCAATGTTACAAGTTACGCTAGGTAACTTTTCAAAGGTTTAGGTTAGGTTAGGTTATTCTTTAAAGTTTCAAGTACCGCTAGCTTATTTTTAAAAATGTTATGTTAGGTTGGTACTTTAAATCTTCTCACCTTAGCTTAACTGAGGTTACTTTTCACTTTTTTTGCGACGCCTAGGCTAAGGACAGTTTTTTTGAAAGGTTATTTTGCACTCTTTTGTCACGTCTACGTTAAAGACAGTTTTTTCAAAAGGTTACTTTGTACTCTTTTGTCATGTCTAGGTTAAGGACAGTTTTTTTAAATTGTTACTTTACACTTTTTCCCACGTCTAGATTAAATACAATTTTTTTAAATTGTTACTTTGTACTTTTTCTCACGTCTAGGCTAAAGACAGTTTTTTCAAAAGGTTACTTTGCACTTTTTGCCTAAATCAGGTTAAGTTTGCACATTTTTGGCAATATTTGTCACTCTTTCTGTAACCTCTACCTTCAGGCAGTGCAGAGCCACATCTCAGTCACTACTACTTACTACTATTTCTGTTTAGCTCAAACTCCGTATTCGCTTTTCAACTTTGTCATTCATTCCAGACCTCCCAAATAGTTGTACCCAAATCCATACATTGGCATAAGTAGGCATTTTGATAGGTACATACCTTACCAGTTTTGACGTTGGTTTCTAACGGTACTCAAAACCTCATGATATGCATGTATTACCCTTTAGGTTGCAGCCGAACGCCCCGATTACTGGAAACTAATCTATTTGCCAGGAAAATGTAAACAAAAAATATCCGCTCCTCCGGTGGCGACTCGAAATGTATTAAATAGCATGGAGGAGCCCATTGAATGGGACAAATAGCATGGAAAGGCGCCGCCAGTGATAACTCGGTACAGGAAACAGATACCTTTGACTCAGTCAAACAGTCCGGCTTTAAATTCCCTGGACATGCCCATGTCGGAAAATCCGGTAATTCTCATTTCTGAATGAATGATCCCCAAAAATTGACATTTGTGTGGGCATATGCCTACCTGGCCTAAATTCCAGGCATTAGGGACGACGGCCTGAATTAAGACTAACTCTAGGCAGGTCCCATTCATTTTAGATCTGAATGTCCGGATGAAGGAGCAATTAAAATAGTTCCTTAGCTAAGCTAATTATTTGAGCTGCAGTATAGGAAGTTAGGCCGTAGTTTTATATTTGGGAATACGGCCGGGCCGTGGGAAAGGCTTGGAAATATTTAGCAAGCAAGGCACATTATTTGGATTCACTTGACTCCATGCTCTGGGATGAGGCTTAATTATTTTCAATCTTTGAACGGCTTATTATCAATTTCCTTATGCATAAAATTTTTTTGAGGGATTTAAGAATTTAAGTGCAGAATTTAAGTTCTCAGTGTATGGTCAGTTTTTTTTTGAAGAACCGAGTTTACGCGAATTAGTAGAACAATTCTTGGCGTAAGAAACAGTATTTAGTTTTGGAATGATTTGTATACCTATACTGTGCAGGGAAAAAAAAATGTTTTTGGCTAAAAATCATATTGTTCGATTCGGCGAGTAAAAAGTATAATTTTTTTCCGCGACTACGAGAAAAAAATTATTTTTTAGGAGAGAATTTAAAACTAAGCAGAAATAAATGATTGATTGATAGGGACACATTTTAAATTCTCTTTCAAAATATTATATTTTAAATAGAAGGATTTAAATGTGACTCCATATCAATTATAGGGATCAAGGTCCATCAGCCGGACTTTCCTTCTTGCTCGTATTTGTATAAGTACATATGACATATAAATAAATTCTGAAGAGATACGAATACAAAATACCAGAAAGTACTACAATGGCTCTTATCTGGCAGGGCCCATGTATTTAGGTCTGGGCCCTTTTGTCCAAAAATAAATAGCTTGAAATAGGGCTATATATTTTGATCATTAAGTTTACAGGTGAGTTTGCGTACAAAGGCCTACGATATAATTTAGGGCAGCTAAAACATGGAAATTAGGAGAAATTTTTTTTATAGAAAATGGTGGAAATGTTGCTGGAAATTTTCGTACAGACTCCCACAAGTTCAAAAGTCTTTACAAATTATTTTTTCTGAATTATGTATATCTCTCCTGTTTTAAATTAATTGCATTTAAACTCCGAGTCTGTATGAAAATTGCGAAAAACATTTCTACCAATTTTTACCATTTCTCGCCCTGCCCCAAATATTGTATTGGCTGCCAAAAAATATACAGGCCGAAATCAATATTTTTTTCTGCCAAGACGAGTATTTGAGCTCCCACGAAAAATAGGAAGCAATCAAAAATTGGATGATCGCATTCATGGTAATCATGTTCTATCAGTAGCCATTAAGTTCCAGACTTAAAAGTCAATGTCTGGTATCTGAAAATGTTACGAAAGTGCTGACAATGATGGATTGTGTCTCCTATCTCTGGTGACCCAAGAAGTGAGAAATACGTAACTTAGGGCTCTTAATGGGCAATTACAGGACGAGTCCGCCTATCTCTTCCTCAGTGTCAGCAAATTAGTGACCGATTCGAGATCTCAGGCAGATTTTTGCCTTATTACAGGACCTTATGGATCAGAATGGTTCTCACAATGGATCAAAATTAAATTAACTACACGTGGAGTCCTCTGCCCGGCGCCAACTGTCTCTGCAAGGTCCTTTACACCATTTAATGGGATTAAGGATCGGACCTTGAGACGATACTTAGTTCTAGGATAGTTCGGACTTTGACCCTTCAGGGGCCTGGCCTGCTCGGCCTAATCTGGATTAACCCAGAATCATCAGAGTAGTACATACGGACATTGCCCTATGTAGCCAAAAGGGTACTGGGGACTGAGATAAAATGGTTAAATCCAAAATGCTCTATCTGGAAGTATAAACAATTCAAAATGGTCTATGTAGAACTAATTTCATTTTAAACAA
>JAQFZY010001979.1:0-13223 GCA_034696285.1 Hypogastrura burkilli | reverse complement strand
TAATCCAAACAACTCTAATGGAAGATCCAGAAGATCAGCATGTGGAGGAGATTACAGACGAAAAACCAAATGTAAAAAGGTCAAAAATGAAGAAGGGCTACGTCCGGGAAACGTTAAATTGAGCTGTGGATGAGATTGGAGAGGAAGTTTATAAAGCAGAGACTCAAGATGAAGATAAAAGTTAACTCCCAGCGATTAAAAAGGAAATGGAAATTTTCTTGAGGCTGGAAGTTCACTTGGTGCTCGATGTGCACCTTGGTTTGGCGTATAAATACCTACTGATCATAATCCGTACTAGCAGCGTCGAGTCGAAGAGGGCATTTAAGATCAGTGAGCTTTCGTTTTTGCGTACTCACTTTTAATTTCAACTAAACGATACGTAAATGACGTGAAATAACAAGGCAATGTGCACAGAATAAATTAATTTTTACGCTGGAATAAAAGAGTCCCTGTTGAAGCTGTTTCTACGTTATTGTGTGCTGTTATAGAATGCCATGAAATCCGGATTTAAATCCGGATTTGAGATTTCAAATCCGGCGAAATCCGAAATCCGGATTTTCAAAATCCGGTCAGAATTTATGGCCCTACCTGGAACTCACAACAACATAATTGGACTCTTCAAGTTCCAGAACGTACTTCGAACTTGCAACCTTTCGGTCTTCCCTAGTAGGGAGCCCTGCTCACTTCCTCCGGCCCCACTCACTCCCACTCTTCAGGTCTTCTTGAGTTCTAGTTCTGGGCACTACATAGAGTACAGTGAGGTTTTCCAAAGTGAGCCACTCCGCCGGATTTAATTTTAGCAGGCCACATAAGCTCGTGTTAAATCAGGTTCATACACGTTTCAGGTAGTCCCGGCCGGCCGCGGCCCTTTTCTTACTAATTTAATTAGTAAGTACGCAACTCAGTACGGAAAGGAGTCGGGTTACCTGAAACGCGTATGACCCTGAGTTAGCACGAGGTTATGCGGGCTGATAAAATTAAATCCGACGGAGTGGCACACTGTATAAGCCTCACTGTATAGTCCAAGTTGAGTTGAAACCCGTGTGTACACTCTGAATGGTTGAGAGCTGTCTGAGTTTGGTAGTCACTTTTTCCCCGTTTCCCCTCCTTCCGATTCCGATCTCCTTTGTGATAGGTGTGGAGTTTTTTTTTTTGCAATACCAATGAGCTTAAATAAAGAAGGAAGAATACTTTTTCGCTCCGAGACTGTTTAGGTACTCTTTCCCGGCCGGTCGTAAACGGTTAATCTATCATTCCCTAATTACTTGAGTCAAGGAAGACAGACGACGACGAACTACGAAGGACAAAGGAAGGGGAAGGGACCATTGGATTGGACACGTCAACTAAAGTGACATTGACATCTGTCACACGTAAGTCCTGCGAATTGTCATATATTTTATGGCATCCGGCAAACATTTATTTAATTAAATAGGATATGCAGCAAAATATATTATTCAGCATTAGTGGAATTACCAGTTTCAGCTGTGGAGCTGTGTGATGAGATCATGAGATGTATAGTGATAGGGATAGGTTGTATGCTGTATATATGTATGTTTGTTGTATGCGTTCTCGGTTCCTGTTTCCCGTACGACTAACAGTTTCAACATTTTGTCATTTTTAGGTATTTTCTTGGGATTGGAGTAAAAGCCGGTCGACATCTAGAGGATCACCATGTCTCGTCGATTTCAGACGTCCAAGTATAAGAATGCGACTCCCAGTTGGACCACACGAGAATCCTCTGGCCTGTATGTCCGAGACCTATCTGTTGGTTCCTACAACAGTCATGGAGATTACGTGAAAAGTTCCGCAGCTTATGCGGCATTCAATACAAATTCGTCTGGTGAGGGACTTCTCAATATCTGTACAAACTAATATTATTAACAATATAAGTCAACAAGCCCGCGCTAACGCGGAACGACAAACTACGTTTTCTTATTATTGCTAGGGTGCATGCACCACTATTATCAGCCATTCAACTAAAACAAACGCAGCCATGGCCCACGCACGCTAGAAATCATTAGAAGACAGAGTTTGTCGTTCCGCGTTAGCGCGAGCTTGTTGGCTAGTCAAAGAAAGATTATAAAATTAGTATAATACAATATTCGACTAATAATATGTCAAACCACAGAGTCTGAATTAGGTGGCTTGGGTCGGGGCTATTCTAACCCATATAAACACGGCAATATCCTATACAAAATACAACACGTGTTGGTAACTGGAGTTTTTATGTTTGCCCGCTTCACTATGGATATTGTCGGGTTGAAAGTGTCCCAGTTTTCGGTCTTCGGTTGGATCCCGTCCCGATCCCGAGCCTCTGCCACAGCACAATCTCTTCAGTTTCTGGATTGGACCAAATAGGTTGGGAGTCTGAAATGTAGATATACTTGATTACTCAAGTGAACAGATTAATTAACTTTAAATAGCGGTGTAGTACGTCAGTCAGTGTTTTCAGTTCTCAATCAGGAGAAAGTGTGAGATGTTGTTTTTTTGATTTCGTGTTTGAGTTTTCCCGGCACCTGCACTTGTCTTTTGATTTAAGGGCGAGAAAAGGTTGCGAAAATTTTGAATTTGTAATGACAGTCGGGTGTGGGCGGTAAGACAGACATTTAGAGGTGTAGAGTTGTAATTTGTAATACACAATCCAATACAATCCTCGTCATAACCTGGTTCCGGTCCCCTTACGTAAATATTGACGAACGCACAATGACCGTTAAGGCAATTATTATTAGAATTAGCCAACAAGCCAGCGCTAACGCGAAACGACTAACTACGCCTTCTAATTATTTCTAGGGTGCATGGACCATCATTATCAACAGTTCAACTAAAACAAATGCAGCCGTGGACCATGCACGCTAGAAATCATTAGAAGGCGTAGTTAGTCGTTTCGCGTTAGTGCGGGCTTGTTGGCTAGTCAAAGGTAGATTTTAAATCGGTAATACAATATTCGGCTAATGGCGAAATGGCCCTGGGAGTTGAAAATGTATATAAACTGAAACAATATTCTAGTGAACAGAATAATTAACTTTTATATGGCGCAGAGTACTGCGTCAGTCAGTGTTTTAAGTTCTAAATCAAGAGAAAGTTTTTGACGGGCTTCGACTTCAAGCTCAAGTGTTCTTGACTTCTGAAGGTTTGAGTTTTCCCGGCACCTTACACGTGCCTTTTGATTCGATGGGCGAGGAAAGGTCGCGCCAAACTTGAATTAGGTAATTTGAGTCGGGTGCAAGCGGCTACAGACATGTAGGGTTGTAATATACAATCCACTTGACAACCTGGTTCCGGTCCCCTTAAATAAATATTGACGAAAGGCAAGAATATATACAACGTTACATCGGCTATTCTCAGTAGAATTATTATACTTAGTCAAACACAACCAACGTAGGACCCTTGGGGTCAACGGTTCTAGACTCAACTTTTTGCGTAGATTCTAAAAATCCCGTGCACAATTCTGAAAAATGACCCATGCACCCCTTACACACGTACATATACACACATGTGCATATATATACACGCATATGCATATATATACACTCATGCATATGTATATATACACGCATATGCATATATATAGACATAGGTTATATATAAATGTCAGGAAGAGTGTCACATTTCTAGAGGTCATCAGCGTCAATTGCATGCTAATAATCCTAATCATTTTAGAGTGAAATAATTGTATGGTTGTATTATTACCAAAGATACAAATGATTTAGTACTTACCTGATAAGGAATTTTTTATATGACCAATGCAATATAGTTTAAAGGTAAAGGATAAATAGGCCCTCGTGACATTTAAATAAGATTCTATTTTAACTTTAAAATACATCAAGAGGTCATATAAGTACACATAACTCCTGATCGGGATAGAGCTAAACCTTGTGCATTTGTTAAGAGTGCTCACATACCTACATACATACATAGGTACATATACTTATTTCACCTTATAGAACAAGTGGAATTATAAATATACAATTGACCCTGATGACCTGTAGGAATGTGACACCCATCCTGACATTTATATATAACTTATATATGTATACCTATATGCTTGGAGTGAATTTTCGAAATTGACCTTTGGGGGTCACGTGCTGACGGTGAAGAGCTCACCCGGGGCCATGCCGACCACTAAATGTCATGTGACATATCAAAATGAGCGCATGGGCCGGGGGATCATGAATACAGCTGACGAACCACTTTTCCGGCCTACCGGTAACCCCACGACCCCGAAGGGACGCGGAAGGGTCGCCCGAGGTCAATTTGAGTTAGCAACGGATTCGGATGCCCCAAGCTGAGCAGGGTCATATGCTAGGAATGAGCGTTTGAATTTGACCTTTGGGGGTCACGTGGTGACCTCGAAGAGGTCACCCGGGCCAAGCCGACCACACCATGTCATGTGACATATCGAAATGACCGTATGGGCCGGGGGATCATGAATAAAGCTGACAAAACAGTTTTCCGACCTACCGGTAACCCCACGACCTAGTTTCTGATACACCAGAGTACACCTAATCAATTTCTTTCAAAAAATTTAAAAAATTCGTTTACTGGGCGGGGATTTTAAACATATTTTTTTAAATTGATTTATCCATTTTTATTCCTTCCTCTGTTGTGATTTGTCTCACTGTTGTAAATTTGTCTCAATGTTTGATTCGTTTCACGGTAGTGATTCGTCATTCCGCGTGGCACGTAGGGCTACACGCGTTTTAATTCTGTATATATTTATAGTAGAAATAGTTCAGTCATTTACGTTTGTATTATCTTCTGTTCAAGGTTCTCAATTGGGAGTTGTTCCACTAGACATTGACTACGCTGGGACATACCCAAAAATTCTCAACGCTCACAGTGACCTAGTGACCGATTTTGACTTCTCACCGTTCGAAGACGGACTTCTGGCTACGTGCTCCGGGGATGCCACGGTCAAGATTTGGCTTTTGTCAAAGAAAAGCTATGAAAATTTGCCGACCCTTAGTCCAGACTACGTCACTTGCTCAAAGTATGGGCGTGTCGACACTGTTCGTTTCTGTCCAACTTCAGAATATTTGCTGAGCTACACGTCCCAACAGGCCGTTACCTTCCTGGACATTCTTAACAACAAGGAGGTTTATCACAGTAAGTTTGAAGGTTATTAATACGGTAGAGCAGTGGTCAATAACAAGTGGAAACCTTGGATCATGCTTAATATGCTTACTCGGACCCAGAATCATGTATCATGTGTGCGTAATGGCTCTGTATTATTTAATTGAACTCTATTCTAGATGCAGAGTTACATGATGAGACTATAATGGCTTCCGCCTGGTCGTACAACGGGGCTGTACTTGGGACCTGCTGCAAGGACAGAAAGTTTCGAATCTTGGACCCTCGGGCTAATGAACTGGTTTCTTGTGTCCCAAGTCATGACACATATAAGGACTCCAGAATTTTCTTCGCGGGAGATTCTCCCTACGTTCTAACTGTTGGATTTGATTCTGTAAGTTGTTAATTTCGCTTGTTTGTTTCCTTTGCATAGATAAAATCTAGGTGGGGATGGGATGAAGTACATTTGTCCGAAATCGGTTTATGCTGATTCTTTATAAGTTTACTTCCCTAATTGTTCCTTTAATTTTAATAGAGTCATACGCGGGAAGTCTATGTTCATGACACGCGGAACTTTTCCGCACCACCAAACAAATACTCTCTCGAAACTTCCACGGGAATACTCATTCCATTATTTGACCCAGATACAAACATGTTATTTTTGGCTGGTCGGGGAGACAATTCAATTCGTCTCTTCGACTTCCTTCCCGCACGGGGAGAAATGAACTTACTAAGTACAGAAGTCACAAAGGATCAAACTAAAGGGGTATGCTTGCTTCCCAAACGAGCACTGATTGTAATGGAGGCCGAAGTGAACCGACTTCTACATCTCTCACGAAGCACACTTGCTACCGTTAGCTACAACGTTCCCCGAAAGTCCTATATAGATTTCCACGCTGATCTCTACCCGTCCAGCCGGACATACAAAACGTCTGGAAGTGCAGCAACCTATATGACAGGGGATAATGGAGTTGTGGAAAGTTATACTCTGAATCCATCGTATTATCTGATGAGGCATGAATATGTCCATATGAAGCCTGACTTCACCACTCGACGACGTGAGGAGAAAGCAAGAGCTCAGGCACTCAAAGACGAGGAAGAAAAGTACAAAAAGGCCGTTCCAGAAGCACGACCCCGTAAGAAGTCTCTATCATCATCTGGATCTTCTTCCGACGAGGTGCCAGACTCTACGGTTTCCAGTTCTAGTACTCGCCCGATCCCAAGACCAAGAGTTAGCAACAACGTAAGTATCACTGTTAGCATCATTACACACAGGCTCCTTGAACGTGTTTCATTTATTGGCGTCATTTAAACAGTTACTATTTATATTGAAAGTAGCTACTATTTAAATTTTAATTCTATCACATTTC
Source organism: Hypogastrura burkilli (assembly GCA_034696285.1). Taxonomy (NCBI): domain Eukaryota; kingdom Metazoa; phylum Arthropoda; class Collembola; order Poduromorpha; family Hypogastruridae; genus Hypogastrura; species Hypogastrura burkilli. Next base: position 6,783 of record JAQFZY010001979.1, on the reverse strand, counting down.
AAAACTAAATTGTTTTTCCTCGTCAATGCATCCGCTACAGTTGCACTGACATTGATTAGGAATGAATTAAGAGCTCATTGAAAGTATGTTAAATCAAGTGTTACAGTCAGAAGTTATTTAATCTAAACTATAAATAGTTGAAAAATCCATTAAGTGCTGAAATCTTGAATAGCACAACACAATGGAAATAGTAATAGATTTCAATATAAACAGGAGTAGGGCTAATAATAAGTCTTGATTAACTGAAATTTTATATTTGACACAGGGCTCTGGTATTCCTTTTCTTCGCACCCCAAGTTCATTTATCACAGCACGGCGGGCTGCGGATCTTAGCCGCGGAAGTTCATTGGATGAGGGTTCAGTCAGCTCCAGTGGCCTACCGTCATATGCTGCAGCTCTCGAAATCGAAAGGAATGCAAATTCCGCAAATAACAATGCTCTAGACTTGCCAAATTATGACCCTTTGGAATCAGGGGATAAAGAGCCTACGAATGGACATTCTGAATTGAATAACGGTAATAGCACCGCTGGCGACAATCTTGATGGCCAATCCATATCTATGCCAGATCGGCGGAAGGCCTTCGAGGGCCCATTGGAGTCAGTCAGCAGTACGAATGGAGCCACGGGGCCAGAAGCAGAAACTTCCAGCACAAGACTCTCAGTGGCTGACCGCCTAAAAATGTTTCAGTCAAAAGCATCCGATGAATCTTTGCCGGTTAGTTTAACAGAGCCAGAAAGTATAGACCTCCCGAAGACTAAGCCGACTGACGGGGATCAAAAAGTTGAAAAAAGCACTGGTGAAAAGGAACTAAGTCATTCTGCTCCTTTTGGAAAGCCAGAACGCAAGATTTCGCCTCCTTCAAAAGCAGTTGACAAAGATCCCTCTCAGCCGAAAGTTTCCGCTAAAAGAATTGATACTGTATTTGGTAAGGGCTCATTATTTACAGCAAGATTCTTAATTCTGATTCATTCCCTTAAATATTTAGGTCAAGTTTCCAAGTATCGCAACTTCAAGGCTGTTCCCGTGCACAAGAAATTTCACATTGAGAATTTGCGTAATATTAGCACAACCTGTCCCAGTGAAAGCGAGTTGATTCAAGGTAAGTATACCGTGAACCGGGACACGCACAACGTATTTAATATTTTTCTAAATTCTGATCTTTTTGAATACAGCGAATCCTGAGAGAGTAGCTGTGCCGTTAAATACACCTGGTGGGAAAGTTGCCATATTTGAGTTAAATAAATCCGGGCGGCAGCCTGATGGTGTCATCCCAGCCCTTGTTCATGGAACCAAAGTAATGGACTTTATGTGGGACCCCTTTGACCCTACTCGACTGGTTGTTGGCTGTGATGATGGACGAGTTTGCGTTTGGAACATTGCGGAAGGCGGACTTAAGGAACAGACCAATGAGCCTGAAGTCACTATTCACGCTCATGCAGAGAAAGTCTATTTTGTTCGATTTCATCCATTGGCAAAGGACGTACTAGCAACGGGCTCCTACGACCTCACGATCCGTATCTTCGACTTGAGTTATCAATGCCAAGAGAAGTTGTGCATTCAGCTGGATTTGGCTCAGGTTAGCAGGGTTAACTAATACTACTGAAACGCATTGAATAGTCATTATAAGCTGCACTAATTTTTTAATGGGGTTTTCAGATCCAAATATTCTGTTTCGCGTGGAGTCCTTGTGGTACAAAGTTTGTTACTGCTTGCAAAGATGGAAAGGTTAGGATTTACGAACCACGGGTCCAGACTGTGCCTCTGTTGGAAGGAAAAGGGCCCGTAGGAGTTCGAGGAGGGCGAGTCAGTTGGGTTTTGGATGGAAAGTTCTTGGTCATTGCAGGATTTGATAGGTAAGGATAATTAATAGCCGTATTACCTATGATACGCTTACCTATTATGCATGAAGTTATCACAGTCAGTTCTGCATCTAATCACACTTTCACAATCACCACCATTTGATTTCATGCCCTTCTTTCTGTGGTTTGCGTGCTTGAATATGGGCACGATTTTTTAAAGTTGTTCCTCACACTTTCGGCCATATAAAATAACATTAAATCTAACTGTGTAATTGCATGTGATTTAATATGACCGCGAATTAAAGTTGTTCCCCAAGCTTGTGTCCAGTCACACCCGGCTCTAATCACATGTAATCACCAGCCAACCACACTGGTCACAGTGTTATTTACTCATTTATAATCTTACAGATCTTCAGAGAGACAACTCCTAATGTACAATTGTGCTGATTTATCAAATGTGTGCACTGTTTCATTGGACGTTTCACCGGCAATCTTGGTCCCATTTTACGATGAGGATAGCTCCATTCTTCTTCTCAGTGGACGTGTAAGTCCAATCAGACCGTTACTGTAATCAAGCCCCTGAATACAGATATAAAGATACAGAATTACAGTATCAATCTCACCGTAAACTCTTTTATTTAATTGTAGGGGGACAGCACCATTTTTGCATTTGATGTGGTTGAGGAGCAGCCATTCCTAAAGCAACTAAGTCATCATCGATGCGCCGGAGCCCATCAAGGAGTATCATTCCTCAAGAAGAACGCTTGTGAGGTGCAAAACGTGGAATTTGCTAGGGCCCTTCGACTAACTGAGTATGCTGTTGAACCCTGGTCTTTCACCGTGCCACGGGTCAAAGTAATGATTTATAGTTAATCTCAGTTACATCCTTAGGTAGAAGACTAGTTCCTACTTTTTTGACAGATATAAGGTGACGGATCTTACCATCTAACCTTTTCCTAATAATTTGACCGTGAACAGACGAATGAATGCCCAATGTTATTTGGAAGGCCTCAACATCAAACCTTAGCCTCGCTTCGCCTCGAAAACTCCTTTTCTTTACCCTTACATCTCCTACGCCTACCAATGCCATACCCACCTTCTCTCTCTATGTATAGAAATAGTAGGCGTAGAAGACGTAAGGGTAAAGACACGGAAGTTTCGAAACGACGCGAAGCTTGATGTTGAGGCGCTCCGGATAACACTGGACATTTACTCGCCTGTTCACTATTAAAGTGTTAAGAAAAGGTTAGATGGTAAGCCCAATCCCCCCCCATGCCTCTGACGGCCAATCTGCCACCTAATATGTCAAGTAAGTAGGAGTTAGTCCTCTACCTAAGGATGTAAGTGACATTACATTAATTACGAATGCCTTTTACATTTCGAGTTATTTACACGGTGCTTTTACCATGCACAGAGTGAGTTCTTTCAAGATGACTTATTCCCACCCACGAAATGCTTATGGGAACCAACAATGACGAGCACGGAATGGTTTGAGGGACATGATTCTGAGCCCAAACGAGTGTCATTAAAGCCAACGAATATGAAGTCTCGTAAGCCTTTACTGCTTCAGTTCAACAATGTGTCTTTACGTTATTACTCATTTTGTATTTGTAGTCGGGGAGATCAGTGGAGGGAATCGAGCTGAGGCATTTGAGCCAAAGCCCGCAGCCCCGATGCCCATTCCGAGCGTTGCGCAGAGTGTTACTTCTGGCCCCGTGGATAATACTGGAGTGAAGAAGCAACAAGAAATGGTACCTAAATATTTTAACAATTGAGAAAAACTATTCTTAAGCGTTTTGATTGCCTCATTTCTAAATTACTTTCCAGCTTGAGAACGCGATCAAGAGTAAGCTTGCAATGAACTTGAAGCTTGAGCAAGACTCTATGGAAGGGGTTGATGAAAGTGAATGGGTAAATATAAAATGAAAATACAATATAAAATTCACCAAATCATATTTTTTTCATTCGAATTCTCATTCTCCACTTTTTAGAGCGAGTAGGGTCGACATGCAGGAAATCGTGCGGACCAACTATTCTGACTCTCTCAGTATAAAATTCTGCTTAAGCACCCTGCTTTCTTTCTACAAAACTTTCCTAAATTCATTCATCTCCAGCCTATCACCTCGTTCAGTTATTCAACAATGAGTTCAGGTATTTGTATTAGGTTACTAACTTATAGCCTTCGACACTTTGGTTTTTTACTGTTACTACATATTAAAATGCAAAGGCTTATTGGCTGCCTACCATTCACAAGGCTTCTTCTTTGTAAACGTGCATTACTTCCGTTCGTATTCGTAAGAATTTAAAGGGAAGAGACTAACTGTTGTCACAAATAAACATCATTATCTTTCCAAACGATTGTGATTTTAGAATCTCTAGTTCCCTCGCTTCTTTCTCTGAGAATATTGTATATAAAGTGCCTAATTTATTAGAATATTATTTTAATATGATTTGTGTTGTAGTTAGTCGTCTATTTGTTGTGCCAATTTCTTTCCAGTTAATTTTTTGTGTATTCCTATTTTAAGTTCCTACTGATTTCCAAAGAATTATCCGTCATTCAGGTGACACTATAAATAATTAAGCGTGGTTATGTATGTTAACCCAAACTCGTCTGGTCAGTCTCACTAACTAACAATAAGGTAGGTAGTGTATACTGCTTGGTTTTTGAAATGTATGAAGCACTACAGCCTCTGTATCAGTTTTTGTTAGGCTATTCTATTTAATGGTTTTTTTTTAGTTCCGGAGGCACTGCGTGATGAACGTTGCTTAAATTGACTGAAGGGCCGAATAACGCAGCGAGTGTCGGAGCTAAGTCTTGTAATTGTAATTTGCATCATACTCGTGGCTCAGGAGGAAAGTATTGTATTGATAGTTTTCTTTTGTACGGAAATTAAGATAACGGTAACAAGGCCTGGCTCATTGACTTTCTAATAGCAAATGCCAAATAAAAGAATTCCATTTCTGCAAACAAGACCAGTAAGACTGTTTGAAATTGTTTATGTCCAGTAGAACATACTACCAGTAATAAGACGAAGGGTCAGGAAAGTAAAAGAAGATTAATGACATTCCTGTTACTAGAAATATTGTCTATTTATATATATTTTCTAATGGTGTAGGGGGGGGGGGGCTCCAGTAAAGCTCTGCACATGGCATATGTTAAATCCACGTCTTCTCAAATAATCTCTTAGACCGAACTACTTTTCTAAAGTACCACTTCTGGTCCTTTTTTTGTTAATGAAGCTAATGGGCATACGCTTAGATTTTGCTTAATTACTGATGGTGTATACTAGTAGTTGCGTGCTGTGTTTGAAACTTGTGGACATGAAGTAGTGTCGGTGTGGTTGCTAATTTTACTAATAATATCACAATACTCGTACTTTAAACTTGTTTACCTTAAGCTACACGGATATTATTTCGTCACGAATGTGTGGATACTAAGGTCTCAACTCATGTCCTTGTATGTATTAATGAAGAAACAAATCCAAACCAAAAATTCCCAAATAAACTCTTTGCGTGTTGTCTCGATTTTTAATTTGTGTAATTATTAATTAGATTTGGTGATAGTGCTCAGTGCTCCCACAAAGATATATGTAGAATTTAGCCGCGAAAGTATTTCATTTAATCTGGTAAAATACAAAGTATAAGTTGGGTTCCAGCAAGGTCGAAGTGATTCAGATCATAAATGAAATTGACGTACATGTACAAACGCTACATCTTAGCGTGTCCATAATTAATCGGATATGGTTCATGATCCCGATGGATACTTTGTAGGCTAACATCTACATAGACGAATTTAAATACATGTGCCATTAAATTCTATATTTTTGTGGATGCATTAAATAAGCCAGTTTTATATATATATTTGCATAATAATACATTTTTCGATTTAGAACGCAGGGACGGGCGCGCCACCTTTTTACAAGTAAAACTTTGAAACATTTATTCAGAATAACAACCAGCAACGCATTCGCTGACCTTAAACTTCATATGCGCTAATTAAATATAAATTAAACAGTAAGTTTGGCTTTTGCTAGAATTCAATGCTTCAGGCTTTCCTTGAAATAATTACTTTCACTATTATTACTTTTCGTGCTTTCACTGACGAACTATGTATGTACAGAAGAAAGCTTCACGTTTATTCTTATGGTCAACTTGCATGTACAATAGTACAGTGTACACTCAGGTTAACCTTGCTGGCAGCATTTGGAAATACGTAGTGAGTTTCCTTCATCGGCCTGCCATCTGTGGAGCCTCTATTCTCATACCTGCCCTCGTCCTATTCAGCTTCAGCTCCATTGGTTTTCCATCGCCAGTTTTTGGAAATTTTCTTCGAAATCCTCTGATTTTAGAAAACCTAAAATAATCATGGCCACACTGCCGCCGCTACGGGAACCCTTTCGGGTCTCTCCACTCATCAGAGTAAGTAACTTACGTGATTTTCACACATTTTCACAATTATATCACCTAGCTCAAAATTACCATTTTTTAATTCTGTACTTAAATAGGAATCGGTTTCCAGTAGGTACCTTACCTTGGAACGTTACTCAGTTTGTGGTTTAGTAGGTGTAGGTGGGAACCGAGTTACAAAAAGTTGTATGGAAATGAATTATAAAATATTGTATGCCCTGTGGTGTAAACGTTGTGTGGGTGTGATCAGTGATCGTGTGATCACGGTCAGTTTAGTTTAGCGTTTTCTGTATTAAACTCAAGTTAGTTACATTCAAGGTAAACACTGACACGGTCACAATGTGTTAGTATTGACTAAACTGCATAACTGGTGCCCATAACCATAAGGGGATAGGCAATGTCAATAACAGCGCTTTTGAAAAAGGATCCAGTTATAATATAGAAAATTAATTCTCTTATAAGCGTCGTCGAGTCCAAGTAAGTGCCATTACTATGTACTACTAGCCAACAAGCCCCGCTCTAACGCGGAATCAGCGACTACATTTTCTAAAGATTTCTAGCGTACGCGTCCAATAA
>JAQFZY010001978.1:0-13225 GCA_034696285.1 Hypogastrura burkilli | reverse complement strand
CATTATAGTAATTCGTGATAAAACGTCAAATGAGTGAGGCCATTTGTAGTGACTCGACACTGATCTAGTTATATTTATTTAAATTCATATTTTGAGAAATCGAACTCATGAAACTCAATGCAAGTTCCAGATAGCTTTGAGTTTACAATATCGAACTCCAACCTCTCTGTATAAAGAGGTGAGCTTCTCCTAAAACTATGTAACCTAAACTGTAGTACACTGGCATTTGTAGTCCACGTTTTTAATTTCTGTCACTTTTACTGATGGCTACATTTTTGAAAAGGTTCCTAAAAATTAAAAATGTAAAACATGGCGCCAAAAGACTATGGGCTTTTACGTTGGAAACTTCAGAATTTCGACATCGACAATTTTTTTTGCACTTACCAGTACCTGTAAGCATTTTCTAATGTACCTAATGACATTTTTTAAGCTCTTGAATCCACTAAATAAAAAATGCATAAATTGACTTAATAACATTAATTGACATACATAAGTTGATGCACCAAGTCGCTGAGCCTCTTCAGGTCGGCCCGTCTGCTTTTATTCGGTATTTCAATTTAATGAGATCTCTTCCTTTTAAGGGTAGAAGGATTGAGAGATTTGGGAGATCTTTCCTCGTCTCCGTTCTCCCTGTAAATCTCTTTCGGCCCGGCGCTTGAAAACAACCTATACACTATGAAAGGGGAGGCGGAGCAGAGGCTGGAAACACCTGTATTCTCATTTGAATACTGATTTAGGATGATTGGAAGTCGGGATTCTAATCTGGTCTCGTAATCGCATTAAGCATATAAAACAGACGTTAGATCAGGAATTTGGTGCGCATAGTAAATTAGGCATTCTGAGTCCGTTATGTACTCTTATGTAAAATATATACTTTAACTTTTAACAGGTTACATTTTTGAAAAAAAAATCATAATTTCAATGCCGTTAACAATTTCGTTTAAAGTTAATGTATCATACGCGTCGAAATCTGTTTCCGTTGTATCAAACTCGACACTGTTACATGTTACATGGCAGGTGCGGTGCAACAAAACAGTTTACAAAATATGGTGCTGATTTTAAAAGAAAAGTTAAAAATTGGACATTTAGAGAATTCATTTTTTTTAAAGCGTAAGATTACATAATTTATTCCAAATTAAACATAACCATCTAACTTATTTTAACGTTAACATGACCTAACTTAAGTATGTCTAAGAATCTATATTTTAACCGGGACGAAATTACTCCTTCAGAAAAAAGCACGACTTGTGATTGTGATTATGGTTTGGAAATGAGAAGTCAAAAAGCAGAAGGAGCAGATAGTCACAGTTTTTTTATGACTCGGGAACAACTCTTTCTCTGGCTCTGGAGATTTACAACTGTAGCCAAAGTAATTGTATGGCGTGGGGATTCTTGTGTGTTCAGAAAGGTCCGGCCACTGACAGACTTTTTTCTCTCCACAAATCCCATTATCCACACAATGGAGTCTTAATGACAAGACAGTTTTGAAGGTTATTTGGGGCCAGATAATGTGAGGAGATTACCCGAATAGCTACGAGACTTTGGGAAACTGGCTCTCTGAAATATAAGGCTTTTATTCATTACGAGAAAAAGAGGATGCGGAGACATTATTATGGGCTGACTGACCCAAGCATAAGTTCTCAGAGCTGTGCCACCTTTATAATGTGGCAGGTTTAGATGTGTGTGTGTAAAGGCCTGGTTATACCGAGCCGCAGCAGCAGCACGCGGCACGCTGCAGTCGATATTTTGGTATAACCACTCCCGCGGCAGCGTGCCGCCAGAAAAAGGTCACAACAGCTTGCTGCTGCTGCATGCAGCCGGAGTGGTTACACCGAACCCCGGCAGCACGGCATTTTTTGCTGCGAAAGGGCTCCGGCGGCAGAAAAGTGCATCTTGAAATGATTCAAGATGCATTTCTGCTGCGGTCGCGGCCGTCATTTCCCCCATCTATCTCTGTAGTGAATTCCCTATATAGCCCTGTGTAAACTTTTGGATCAATCCCTATCTCTTCCTGTGTAAACTTTTAGATCAATCCCTATCTCTTCCTGTGTAAACTTTTGGATAAATCCCTCTCGCCCTGTGTTAACTTTTGTATCAGTCACTTTTGAAATTATACTATTATTATTATAATTAACTCAAAAGTATCCGTCTCCATATCATCGGTCTACATTTCAATATCTCATTGTTTCAGTATCAATATTGTTTGGAATTCATCATCCTTGAATTTTGGCATGAAATGCAAAGGTTCCTACTACTCTACCTCAAACTTGTTTTTAAAGTGAGTAAAATTCAACTACAATTACCAGTTTACTATAATAAGAAGTTGTTTGTAGTCAGTGAGTAATCTACAATGAGTGAAGACGAACAGGACGGGATTGATAATCCGATAACTGTAGACTCTGATGTTGCCAATACTGAGGAATTGAAGCAGCATCTAATTAACGGAGTCAAGGGCAAACCTGAACTTTGGAATCACACATTACCTGAATTCAAGGACAAAAACATGAAGTCCGCGAGTTGGGCATCTTTAGCACGGGATATCTCTCAGACAGGTACTACTTAGCATGTTATTGTCAAGTTGAAAATGCCTTTATCTGATGAACTATTATCATAACCAAAATAACAATGGCGCGCGCCGCAACACGGCAATTAAATTATGTAATAACCGAATTATATATATTACCAGATGTGTGGTGCAAAAGTCAATGGAAGAAATTACGAGATAGTTATAATCGAAAGAAGAAAGCAATAATTGGAAAAACTGGACAGGCAAGGAAGAAGTTGGAGACTGAACATTTTTTATCCATGCAATTTGTAGATGATATTCCTGGAATCGGAAGGTTAATAAAAATCGAACCTGTATATTTTCATACGAAACCATAATATAACAATATATTTGTGAACTGTATGATGTAGTACAACCAGTAACATTCAAGACGTCGATTTGTCCGGAGAGGAGACTACGTCTATTTCTTCTAAGGTAATAAGTATTAAATATTTGGGATTAGTACATATGGCGCGCGCCGAAACTCGTAAAATTAACGTTAGTTTATCAATTAAACAATTAGAACTATACTGCCGCTCGTAAACGACCCATGGATGAAGTGGACAAAGAACTACTGGAATATATTAAAACACCAAAAGAGAACGAAGACCAGCATCATCATTTTGGCATGACAAGTGCAGAGGAAATGCGAAATATGACTCCAGCTATGGCAGGGTATCTTAAAATGGAAATTACTCGTCTTATGTACCAAGCTCAACATCAAAACCTTTTTAATTGAATCTTATCCTTTCATTACTTTAATGGGGCGCCCCACCACTTTTAAGGATTTTAAAAAGAAAGTTTAGAAATTAAATATTTAGTTATAATAAACGGTAATATTCAAGTAACATATGCGTATATCAATACTGCTCCTAGTTCTAATTCACTTCCTAAACACAAGCTCTTTCATTTTGCCAGGAAACACTTCCGTCGCCAACAAAAAAATCATTCAATGTATCCCTCATTTTTTTAGCCGAATTAGTTGAGCTGTTTCTTGTACAGGGATTCAAATTTTGCAATCCGTCAAATGTACCGGCGCACCTCCATTCACCGTTGCTCTCATCTCCTTCATCAGCATATCCAGGTGGGCAGTACAGCCTTTTGTTCGGTGCTAACTTTAGTTCCTCTGTTCTTAAGAAGTTGTGTAAGACAATTGTAGCTAAAAGACAGAAATGAGAAAGTGTTACCTGTTTCTGAAAATGGCGCGCGCCATAAACATGATTACCTTTTACAACTGAGACGACATTTTCTGGATCAGCCATTATTGCTCTCTTGTAGATTCTAAATCTGCTAGCAAGAATTCCAAATACGTTTTCTATTATTCTTCTTGCGCGTGAGAGCCTATAGTTAAAAACTTTTCGGTTGTCATCGATGGATATCTTTCCTGGGTATGGTTTCATCATGTATGTTGATAGGGCAAACGCATCATCTCCAACAAAAGTGCAAGGTTGGATGACATTAGTTCCAGGGATTTTTTGCTCTTTGGGAATGGGCAGCTTACCTAATTACGTATTTTATCTCATTTAGTATTAGCGCACGCCACAGATGTATAGAATTTGATTTAGAGGATTTACCTGTTTCAAACAATTTACCGAGATTGGAATTGCTAAAAATACCACCGTCGCTCTGTCTTCCGTAAGCCCCAATGTCCACTGTTGTAATTAGGTAATTAGCATCACACGTGGCAAGTATTACGACGCTGAAGAAGCCTTTGTAGTTATAAAACAAAGAGCCAGAGTTAGGTGGTGCATGAATCATGACATGCTTTCCATCAATAGCTCCTAAGCAATTTGGAAAATTCCAGGTGCTCCAAAAGTCGTCCACAATCTTCATCCATTCCTGTTCGGACGGGGGCTGTAATTAATATTTTAGCTGTTACTTTGTGCTCAAACGGATTCTAATATATAATTTCAGTTCACCTTAAGATAAATTGGAGCTAATACATCCCAGAAGGCCCGCGTGACATCCCTGATTATAAAAATTACAGTAGTTTTCCCCATACTGAAGCTTGTTGCTATTGTACGCATTGAGTCCCCAGTGGTTAAATATCTGTATCAAATACTAGTTAATTCCAAATAACAAATACATGGTTATATTTGGCGCGCGCCACATTGTGTAAGCATTTACAATTACCTGAGGGTGACAAACATTCGGTCCCTCGGCGATATGGCTTTGCGATAATTTGTATCAGATTTCGTTATGTATGGTTCCATAAGTAACATTAAATAGTCGAACTGAGTTGGGGTCATCCTTGTGTATTCAAAAAAGCAACGTGGATATTTTTCATACATCATCTCAATTTTCACGTGTTCTCCTAGGCTGGGCCTTAGCGTGTTCAGCGGATGCACCCACAAAGCTCTGAACCTTCGCTTTCTCCTTCGCCGTAAAAGCAAAATTGCCAAAACTTTTTTTTTGTCAACCACCGGCATGTTCTGTGCAAAACGATGACTTGAAATGTGATTTTCGGATGACCCGAGAGAGATAGCTAGTATAGAATGTAAATGTCTATTCCACTTCCGCGTCAACTCAATGCCCTTATAGTTTACGAATATCTGGTCCGTCGGTCGTATGTGATTGTAGGATGAGCCAGCAGGCAGGGGGTTAAAGCACTTTCTAAAAAAATTGTTTTCCCGCGTCACGAAGCATTTAAATTCAATTTATGTCTCACAGTCTCACTCTCTCACATCCATATTTGTGCTGATGCAGTGTGCCGCCGAAGGCATGTTATACTAAAAGCGGTAGTTGCGGCTGGCGGCATTAAAACTGCTGCCTAAAATTGTAGCCGGTCGCTCTAAACTCGGTGTAACCAGAACTGCGGCAGTGTTGCCTGAGCGGCAGAAAATTCGGCTGCAGCGTGCCGCGTGCTGCTGCTGCGGCTCGGTATAACCAAGCCTTAAGGCTTAATTTAAAATCACTGCAAACGCCCACCATTTTTTGACAGTTTTACACTAAAGATATATAGATTTTAGCCAAAAGTTAATGAACGAAAGGAATGCACAACATTCCCGGAAGTAAAGTCGTTCATTGTAGTTCAAAATTAACCTGACTTGTAAAGACAACAGTAAGCAGTACATTAGCCTAATATAGTTTAATTTACATTCAACGAACTTCTATTGTTTATAAGGCCATGCGATTATGAACTACCTAACTACTTATTTAGTCTTAATTCTTTAATTATGGCCGAACGAAGTGAGGACATTTATGGTAAGAAAATCGAGATGTCTGTCTGTCCCATTTTTCGATATTTTGGCCTTTTTCTTCTGATTTTATGTGTTAATTTACATTTACATGCTCTTTTCTGATTTTTCAAATATTGGATCGTAGTTTTATAGAAATCGGTGGATATATAGAGTAGCTGGGGCATATATTGGCATAGGAAGTCATTTTAATCATTTGTCTGTTCCATATATTTGCATAGGAAGTCATTTTAATCATTTGTCTGTTCCATATATTGGCATAGGAAGTCATTTTAATCATTTGTCTGTTCCATATATTTGCATAGGAAGTCATTTTAATCCTTTGTCTGTTCCATATATTGGCATAGGAAGTCATTTTAATCATTTGTCTGTCCCATATATTGGCAAATTAAGTCATTTTAATCATTTGTCTGTCCCATGTATTGGCATAGGGAGTCATTTTAATCATTTGCCTGTCCCATATATTGGCATATGAAGTCATTTTAATCATTTGTCTGTTCCATATATTGGCATAGGAAGTCATTTTAATCATTTGTCTGTCCCATATATTGGCAAGTTAAGTCATTTTAATCATTTGTCTGTCCCATATATTGGCAAATTAAGTCATTTTAATCATTTGTCTGTCCCATGTATTGGCATAGGGAGTCATTTTAATCATTTGTCTGTCCCATATATTGGCATATGAAGTCATTTTAATCCTTTGCCTGTCCCATATATTGGCATATAAAGTCATTTTAATCATTCGGCTGTCCCATATATTCCCATTAGAGTTTACAACGGATTCATGTGCCCCAAGCAAAGCAGGGTCATGTGCTATGAATGAATTTTCTATTCTGACTTCACCCACGGTCAACCCGACCACACCAGGTTGTCATACGGACATATCAAAATGTCCGTATGGCCTAGGGATCACTAATACAGTTGACAAGCCAGTTTTCCGGCCTACCGGTAGCCCCACGACCCCGGGGTGACCCGGAAGGGTCGTCCGGGGCGAATTCGAGTTTGCAACGGATTATGGTGCCCCTAGCAATGCAGGGTCATATGCTAGAATTGAATTTGCATTTCTAACTTATGGGGTTACGTGGTGACCTCGAAGAGGTCACCCACGGTCAACCCTACTACACCAGATGATGAACCCACGACCCCAGGGTGACTCACAAGGGTTGCCCGAGTACAATTTAAGTTAACAACGGATTCTGATAAACTAAAATACACATAATCAATCTCTTTAAAAGTTGTTTAAAAAATCGTTGAATTCGCGGGCAATTTAAATACATTATAGCAAAGAATGGGGTTCATTTCACTTTAGTCATTCTTTTCACGGTAGTGATTCATTTGAAGTTTTGACTATTGAGATCGTATAGTTCGAACTGCACAGCATTATAGTAATTCGTGATAAAACGTCGAATGAGTGAGACCATTTGTAGTGACTCGACACTGATCTAGTTTATTTTGGGGAAAGCTTTTCGGCGTGATAATACAAAAAATTCAAACTTTTGGGTGAAAGCATAACTTTTTCCGATATTGACTACACATCATTTCTGATGCCGGACGGCAAGAAATATTATGTTTTCTAGATATGAGCCTAATACTTTCTCAAGTTAGAATCTTGCCATATTTTGAGAAAATTTCGTTTATTGTATGTGAAGTTCCCAGTTCTGGACACACGTTACGTTTTGAATTTGAAGAGTTATTTACGTAGCTATAGATAGGAATCTGGAGCCCGGTCCAGCCGAAGAGTACAGGTGGGGCGTTACGTAGATATGAGACCATTACTAACCCTTCCGCTACAATTTGTTGTATCAGTATGTAATTCTATGTAGCTCTGTAGCTCTCAAGTATTACATAAGGCGAGCTCGTGTATTTACTATTCAGAGTAGAGTCCCTGAGGTTGTAAAATACTGTAGTTGGCCTACGGACAGACACTCGAAAAGCCCGAGTCAACATTTCCTCCCATTTTTTACTATTATGATTATTACGATTATCACACACAAACCACGACAGTTCTATTTATCTAGGAAATCCTCAGGACCTCAGTTTAGAGCGTATAGGTGAGTCCTGCACCATGAACTATTTTTTTTATTCACGTCACATGTATTGTATTTTTGTATTGCGTCTCAGGCCATTAGTATCCATCTCTCTTATTGTAGCTAATGTGGGCTTGACATGAGTATAACTTTCTATGTATAAGGCTTGTATTTAATGCTGTACCAATTGGTACGGATTTTAGCCCCAAACAAATTATGGAATTCTATCAATTGCTGTTAACCAAGCAATATGACTCAGATCGGTTATGGAAGTCGAATCGGCTGTGAGTCCCGTATAACCCGAATAAAGATTCACGTCTAACATTTATATTTGCTCATTTGCATTTTTTTGTTGTGCTGGATTCTAACATATTTTTTGGGAGCCACAAACATTAGAAACAAACATAACAAACATTTAAACGCCGAACGAATTTTATTTCAACAGTATATTTATTCTTATAGACAAAGCTAGCTACCATTAGTTACCTAATCTTCTAGAAATAAAATTCGTTCGGCATTTAAATGATTATTTTAAACTGGTCATCTAAACAAGCCAATCCAACACAATGAGTACACACATAAGTCACAAGCGTAATGTGAGGTTCTTATGTTGCCTGTCAAAGGAGTTGGCCTTGTAAGATTGCAAATTATACAGATTCTGACTGATCCGGCAAAAACAGAGACAACCTGTTCCTCCAAATTAAATACTTGGCCTTTGTATTAAGCGTCCAGACCAGTATATTAATTGCGGTATGATTGGGCAGTGTCCATTCCATAGACACACCCCATGACCTCCATCAGCCCATTTCCCCTTGTGCTGTCCATGCATTTCACATATGTATTCCGGCTCTGGCTTGGCCAGGGCCCAAGCTGTACGACTTTTGTTTTCCTTTTGGTCCAGAGGGCAGAAGGGGATTCTCAAGTGCTTGACTTGTTGTGCGTCAAGTTAAATTATATCGAGAACCAGCTCTCTCCACGTACATTGGTACATTACACAAGGCTCGTATCCTCTGTATCCTTATTCCATGCCAGATCTCCGTATGTATGTAGCGAGGCATTACTTCCGAAGTGGGGTTCTGTTCTGTAATTCGTGTTTATGGGCTCCTGGCCCCTTTCCTTTCCCTTCGTCTTCCTCGCCAGGATTTGGAGAGCCAACCTAAGCGGAGAGTCGGGGGACTGGAACCTCCTCCTTGGCCCCACGCACCCGCTTATCGACCGCCTCTCCTGCACAGGCCGCGCGTTAGAGTTATATCGAAGTACCCAAAGGCCCCCGTAACCGCACCCCATCCACTCATTAAGGCTTCCGGTGTCAAGAAAAGCTCGGGCAAGGCGGTTTCCAGGGCCTGCCTGGTAGGTCCAAGTCTCCTAATTCCGATTTTACGGGGATTTTGAACTTAGGCAGCGCCAAGTCCCCAATTTTAAGATTTTAAAGGGACAAGGACTTTAATGTAAGCCCAGGTCCCCGTATTCGAGATTTTACGTGGACCATAGCTTTGATGAGGTCCCAAGTATCAGAATTCAGGATTTTACGGGGATCAGGGCCCCAAGTTCCTGAATTCAGTTTTCACTTAGCCCTCAGCCCCCGAATCATTATCATTATATGGCTTGAGTGGGCCGTGGACCGGACTAGATTCAGGATTCTGGCTTCTAGAAGTGGAGAACTTTTAAAAGTACTCGACTGGAACCGGCTCCCCCCGTGCGTAATACTGTATTATGCCGAGTATTGGCTTTTACAAGTTTAAACCCTGGAACTTTGGCTCAGGTATGAGGATCCAAAGATTCCTCTGTCTGAGGTGCCAGGGCCGGATTGCCTGGATGAACTGAGGACGTTTCGATGGGAAGACAAGGAAATTAATGACAGGGTGTCGGTCTAGGCGCTAAGAAGGAGGGACAGGTCTCTGCTTTCTCTCACACTTAAGTCAGGTCTCACATTTCTCAGCTGCCCCATTTGTAATATTATAGTCGTAAAAAATCGTCTGAATTATTTTCGTCAAAAGGGAGCTTTAATGGGAAGTCCGATGAAAGGATCATCTGAGGCATGGTTCTCATTTACATACTCTTATATTGTGTTACATATTACATATGGAAAGGTACATATAGCTGGTGTGAGGATGCATGCGGGAGACAGGTAGACAGGGCGGAATTAGTCTCTCTCGCATTATTTTCCTGACGGATCTGATCCTCAATCCCCCGACGACGCTGCGTAGAAGAATTCCAATTTGGGAACTCCGTGTCTTTCCCCTTGGCTCTTGGCTTTGACGGCAGAGGTAATGGAAAGGAATCTCGAGAGAGGATCTTCCTTGACTTTTCCTCGGTGATCTCTGGTCTCCGTATCTACACTACAGTGGAACCATGTGGGACCAAATTGTGTAATGGTGGAAACTAACTATAGGGGTTTGGGCATTGAACAAATATCCACTTATTTCGAATATGCATTTATACAAATGTCTACCGGAATGCTAGACACATTGGCGGATTTATGTGACGTAATACTGTATTCATGTGTCGTATAGGTCGTAGCCGTAGCCGACATTTTTTAAGCTTACAACCTCTCCAAAATGTCACAATTATTTACAAAATAATAAACATAAACGCTGAAGGCAAGATTTCGGGACATTGTTCAAAACGTGTCTAAATTCCGATTAGAAAATAACCAAAGATTATTTGCAGCAGTTCCAAACTATCCTGGAGTAATCTGTCAGTTGGTACAGTACGTCTATATTCTACTGAATCCATAAAGTACTACATAATTCGACTCCGTCAAAAGATAATAATTATATACCTGGACCTTCAAAATTCTTAACTACAGTAAGCAGAAAAAGCTCTACTGTTCTCAAATACACCTCCCAAACTCAATATAACGCCCATTCAACGGATTGTTGTTCAGTCTTCCGCCCAAAGAAAAACACCTAAATATGGCATTTTTGAACTTATCCATTTATCTCAAAATATTTGTGAAGAATTAAGTAATCGGCTTTAAAGTGCACGCTTTCCCTATTTACTTTCTCCAGCTTTCTCTACGACAGGTTGTAAGGCACTATAAGGGCGTTCTCCTTTTTCTACATATGCCCCGGCAGCCCGTTCTCTTTTCCTTTCTCCCCCTTTCCACAATAAACTCCTCCATTTTTGTTTAGAGGACCATTCTTTCCAAAATTTGAGATCCATTCCTATGGTTACTAGTTTCTATTGTGCAGTACATTCTACCCGCCTTTTGGATCCCTGTGCCTTCCCCTCACTCACAATGCATACCGATGGGCTTTAAAAGAGAACCTGGTTCTGTATTTCCCCCCTTTTATGCGTGCTGGATGCAACTGAAGTCATGCTCAAAGCTACTCAACTATTTGAATTACTCCCTTCAGTTATGTGCAAAGGGAGAGCAGTGAGTTATAACAAGGAGCAGAGCTCTGGTCCTATTCTCCCGTGCCTTGATACCCCCCAGAGATATCTCCATGCTATAATGTAGGACTCGGCACGACAGGCACGGCCGTATCCTCTCACTGCCTAACATTCCTCTCATTCCATACTACAACGGTACTCACTACACCGTACCAGGATCAGCATGCAAGCTCTACACGGATTTCATACCCAGACAGAGTGCACTGGACTGTTCATGACATCCTTATCCCATTCCTTGTAATCAGGCACAACAGGGCAGCGAGGCAGAGTGCGGATAATAAGGTGGAATGCTGTGCATTACGTCCTGTATGTAATAGCAAAAATGGGTTTGTTTTCAGAGAACATTGTGTAAAATAAAAAATAACAGGTATAATTAAAGATATTAATATATACTTTGATCCAAATTTCAGAAAGCCATTTTTATCCTACATCACGTCTATGTAAATTTTAGCCTATATGTAAGCTCGAATTATTTTTAAAGTATTTTAAAATGTTATGACTGACGTTGAAGTCAAGCTGCGTCATATTTTAATCGTAGAAAATGGCGCAGCCTATTAACTTGGAGCCATATTTCTTTTGAACTTCGGAGTTACAGAAATTCGAGTTAAACTAAAATCACTTTATATAACAACAAAATGTTTTTTTTTGTATGGTCCACACCTAACCTAACTTTAATTAATCCTACGTAACAGCAACCTAAGTAAGTTTTCGATGTAAATGTTTAAAAAGTTCATTGGTTAAATAAAGCTAATAGCCTAATACTATCAAACATCAAGCCTAAACTCCAACCAACAAAACTATAAGCCTAGATTTGGTGTTTTCCCCTTAAAAAGCTATTTCTTTTTGAAGCTTTCATTTTCATTATAGGTTTCATCAACCTCACCCTAAACTAACCTTAAATGGACGTTTCTAATCTAACACAATAGGTACAAAAGTTAAACTTTTAGAAAATGTACTTAAAATTATGTGGATTTTAGCCTAAATCAAAATATGCCAACGAGACACAAATACTAACTTAGTCCATTTATACGGAATTGATTCACGAGTAATATTCCATACACGACGTGAGTCATATTGGTTGGGTAATGTTACCATCTAAATTTGCTAATTTCCATATTATTTGGACGAAAATCTATTTTATTTGAGAAGTTTTGATAGCAGCATACATTTTGAAATGAAATGAGAAAATGCGTACATTACGATACAGCTTGTGCTATATAAGAGGAAATACGGCCTGCCTTTTCCGTGAACCCGAAAATACCGTATTCGGGTGAAGAAGATGCCTGTAACGGGTAACCCGAGTCTCCCTCCACTACTACTTGATAAAAGATATCTACGGGTTGGGAGTCCGCTGACGCAATTTATCTATTTATAGTCCCTTCCTATCCCACGCAGTATATGCCGTGGCGGTAGTTAAGTCACCATGCCTTTATTCGGTCCGGGTTTCCCCTGTAGATAGTAGGCCCAAATCCTAAAGACGTCATCGGGGCTTAGGAGAGCGTAAGGCTCCTTCTCTCCAACTTTAGGATCATTATCAAACAATCCAAAAGTCTCGCCTTGAGCTAACCTAATGCATATAGGACTTCGGCCTATTGAGCCCAGGAGAGTTAAAGGACCTTCTTTGTCAATGTCAGCGGAGAGAAAAGGCAATAGGCAGTAGCGGATAACCAGCTTTCTATAATATACATCCAAGGGAAAAGGCAGTGAAAGTGTGCACAATAGAAATTGTGGCAAAGCGATATTCTTTGAGATGTTGAGCAGAAAATAAAGTAAAAGGTCATTTTGGTTCAAAAATACTTGGAAGTCAGTAAATTCTTTTAAATAATTGCTTAATAATTTTCAAATTTAGACGAGGCATGTAAAGATTGATAATTTATCTGCTAGTTAGGTTAGGCCCAGTCCTTGCATTGGAAGTAGGAAAATAGGAAATTGACAGAATTGATCCAAGAAATTATATACATTTATAATCCCAACCTTTGTTTCAACTCTACAAAGCTTACGTCGTGCTTCATTTTATACTTAATTTCATTTAGAAGAATTCACATTTAGTATTTTTTGAC
>JAQFZY010001977.1:0-13225 GCA_034696285.1 Hypogastrura burkilli | reverse complement strand
ACGTCGCATTCCCCAATTTTTATGTATCTTTAATTTTTCGCGTTAATTGAGCCGTTTAGCCGGAAAGTGCTCTTCAGGCATTTGAGGGGGGATCTAAACGTATACCCTACGGGAATCAACTTTTCCGTATTTATTTACGCACACTTCGTGTTGTCAAGGAGGAAAAAGTTATCTGCCCGTTCAGGGAAAAAAACAATATTTAAAAACATCTGAAATTAAACTTTCCCTAATACTCTGCAGGTTGTCTTGCATTTAATTCGTACTTTCAACATTTTTGCTAATAAGTAGTATGTAAAACAAAAATTAGACTCAGTAGTGAACGTACACAAAATCAAATGTCCATAGTCCTTAAAATATTCAGTTACATGCTCATTATAAATTGTCTTTGGGTGCTACATAATGGGTTTGGGGCCTTATCAATGGAAGGAACGAAGGGTCTATGTATACTTATTTTAAAAATAGTATTGAATACAAGCGCTCTCAGTTCACTTGAGTTCAGAAAAGGGTCAGATTCGAGAAGTAGCCTAAGATGGCAACTTTTCGGAGAAAAATAATATGCAGACTCTTGTTTTAGACCAAAAGGTCTTGTGGGATGATTTTGTCCGTCTGTCTGTCCGTCCGTCTGTCCGTCTGTCTGTCACACTTAAAATTGCTCCTTATAACTCAGATGTAATCATGCATAATAAGTAAGGAGCGGATTTCCGGTTATAAAAAAACTCGATATTCGGCGGTTTTCGGCGCTTAAAAAAAGTAGTACTTTATATACATTGAATTCAGGTTTTAAAAGAATATAAAGACATAATAGAAGTTTCCGAAATAGTAACTTAAAGATAATATTAACTAAAATAATTAGATAATATTCTTTTTTCCGAAATAGTAACAGAAGTTTCCGAAAGTTTCCGAACCTACCCTTACTTAAAATCAATGTTTCTGTAAAGTTTCCGAACCTAACCTAACTTAAAATCAATGTTTCCGAAAAGTTTCCGAAAGTTTCTGAACCTAACCTAACTTAAAATCAATGATTCCGGAAAATTTCCGAAAATTTGCGAACCTAATAAAACTTAAAATCAATGTTTCTGTCCTACTTAACTGTGTACTAAGACCGATTATCATACAACGGAACTTCTACAACGCTTAGCAAGATGCAATTTATCGCTCACTGCATGCTGTATCTCCTGCTATACGCAACCAAGTCTTGGGAAGCAAAATATTGGACATGGCTCTTTTCACGGGTCATGAAGGGTGTCATCAGTTTCTAATTGAAGGTTTTATGGGCCATCAAAGCGGTTTTTCGACCTAATTCAGACTCAATCCCAATTAAAACCACCAAAAATACAGCGCATACTTCATAGAAAAATGCTACTATTGAGAAGCAATGTTACACATAAGGCTCTTTTATAAAAGACGAAGCGTCTATATTTTGCTCATTATTACCGTTCCTGGGCTTATAAACTAATGAGCAGGTGATAAAGAAACAAAAACAATCCATAAGCAAATGTTAGTAATGAGAAGCAGAAGTAAATATTTGGCTCTTTAAATTGCAGCATTCCAAACAGAATTCAATTTTCCAAAAGTGATATAACTGATAACCTTAGTAACATTGTTTGATTTTTTATTTCAGTTCTTTTTCCTGAAAGGTGAGAGTTGTTATGGAAACTGACAGTAATTTCTCTTCTATTAACGCTTTTTCAGTTAGGTACGTTTCTTGGCAAAGATAATTGGGTGTGGCACCAACACCGTGGCTGTGGCCTACATTAACAATGCTATTGCGTCATGAAGATGATGAATACAGGTTTCCACAATGCATACTGAGATTTCAGACATAAAATTTGACATTAACGTTAATTCGGTTTATATCAGTTAATACTGTTTATTATTATTACTTAATAATATGGTTAGGGATGTTTTCCTTCGGCATTTTGGTGAAAATGCACTCACGAACCTATGGGATGAAGCTCATCAACTTACTTTGATTTTAAGTATAACGTATTTACTAATGATTATTTTGAAAGAATCTAGACTAGAAATCTTAGTTGCAATCTGCAAGCATGGTCATGTATGGTTACGAATTGATATTCGAGAGCGATAAGGTTGTTTTGTTTTATATACCTTTTGAACTTTGAAACATTAGGCCTTCTATATTTTACAGAGATATTGCATATTCGGCTCTAAAGTTCTTCCGACTTGAAATAGGGAGAGCTCCTAGCACAATAGAAGAAAACAAGATGACACATTCGCAATGCTGCATCTGCTGTATTTGCATGAGCAAGCGACGAGCATCCGGTAAAGGTGGACTCAAGCCCCCATCCCATATAAGGTTCCAATCACCGCCGAAAACTCCATCCGCACCAAAATGCCAATCGTGTCAAACAAACGTGGCGTGGTTTTCCAGCAGCATGAATAAACACTTCGCCTACTGCCCGCGCTGCCACTGGAAAATGCAATGGGAGAAGGCTAGAGCTCAAATTAACGAAGCTGAACTAAAGCAGCGGCGGGAGAGAGAGGAAGAATCTACAGCTGCCTCAAAGATTAAAAATAATGGTCAGAGAATTGAACAGTTCCGTTCCATCCTTACCCACATACCCTTCAAACCTGTTCAAATTGGGTATGCGGTTAACCGCTTTTCCCAAAAGTTGGGCTCTATCGAGGAGAAGCTGTTCCCTGGCTACAGTAACATGACCCCTTGCGACAAGAGAGAGAAGTGTCGGAAGTTTTTATTCGACAACTTTAGCGAAGTTTTAAGTATTCAGCAAATCTTTCAGGAGTGGTTCTGCTGTCAGAATCGTTTTGAAGCTGTGGATTTAAGTCGGTATTGGAGCTTAAGATGTTATGAACAAATTGATGAGGATGGAGAGCCGAGTGGGATTACGGATGCCTCATGGTATATCAATTTAAATTTAGGTAAATGCTTAAATTCTGTATAATTAGGAATCAAGAGTTGACGTATTCTTAATTTACAGGACAGACAGTAGTTCGAAGAAGAAACGGAAAATGACCAAGACCGAGGCGAATTCAGATCCGGCTGAAGGAATTCACGGAGGAACTGAGCCAGGAGTCACCACCAGCTCTGACGGACGTCAAAAGGACGTTGCAGTCATTGATACTGCGGATACTGAGATGATTAAGGTCCTAATTGGCAAGGATAATGCGATCAATTACGGAGATGAGGTTGGCACTGAATGCATTGCTGCTACGGATCGAAATCATGACTTGGACCAAGAAAAGGACAAAGAAACGGAAGCGGGTACAGCCGGATCCGAATCCCAGGACGCCTGTCGTCCTTCTGAAGATACATTAGATATATCAATTCCCGAAGTCAATCTATACGAACAACCCAAGGGTGACCCCAAGTCTAAGAATCGACCCAAGTGTAGGCCTGGAAAACGACATAAATGTTCAGTTAAGCTGAAGAAAGCCCGACCTCAGTCCGCAAAGCAATCCGGTTTAAACTTAGAGTCCGAATACGTTTTTACCCCAGACTCAGCGTCCAGCTCCTTACATTTGACCCCGAGCAGCTCAGACTCTGAATCTGACAGCTCTAGGCTTCGGAACGTCATCGGATCGGAGAGGGAGAACGAAAGTTCGCCATCTGGAAGCGACTCGGGTAACGTGTTAAAGTCGATCGTCATACTAGAAACAGTTGATGAGCGGGCCCAGAAAGTGAAGGAAGGTCGTAAGCGAAGCCAAGAATGGGAACGCCTGGCGGCTGAACGTGAGAAGTTTGAGGAGCGGACGTTGGGACAGATAGAATTCGGAAGGGCCCCACTTGAATATGCCGTCGAGGTCATCATCAAGACGTTGGGCTGGGATCGGTTCCCTTTCGGGGCTAGAGTTCTCAATAACGGAAAAATCTCCCGAACGCAACTCCGGGACCCAAATTCTGGGGAATGGGCAGCCATCAAGGAGGAGTTTGTGCGCAAGCATTTTAAGACTGCCCTGTCAATTACTCCCTTTAAAGGGAACTGGCTCTGTTGTAAGAACAGAACGGACGCTCTTGATATTCCAGCATATCTACGGGACTACTGGAAAATCGGGCTGAAGTGAGTCCCTCTCATTTTACATTATAAGCTAAGGATGAACTCGGGCGGTGCATAATATATTCGCCAGCATTAAATACACAAATAGATAGAAGATAGAATGTAGCATATCATACTTGTTAAAAAGAACAATGTCTGGCAACCAAATATGCTCCGATGGAACATATAACTGCTCAACGCCGCCATATTCTGTCGGATCCCAGCTCATTTTATAGTCCATCCATTTCTGAAATGCAAAGCATTGAATGTTATATAGGTATATAATTCCCAATTTAGTTTATCCCAAACATGCTAGTATTGCTTATAATTTACAGCAAGACATACCTGTTCCACCCAAACGTTTGTTGTCATTACTTGACTCTTCAAATTCTGAAAGGAAAGAATTCATATTCCTGCTTAATTTAAGAATTCGTAACAGGTAAATAGTAGATTTTAGACGGTTCTGTATGGAGTGCATTATCTGTAGTATATTCAAGTACAAGACACATCTACAATAATTGTAAGGTTCACCTCCTTTATGTAGAATTTCCGAATGTCGAACTGTCACTTCATCCAATTCACTACGTCGAAAGTTTTAAATGTCGAATCTTTAAATGTCAGGCTAGGTTGGGTTAGAGGTTAAGTTAGTTAGGCTAAGTTTGTTTAGATTAAGTTAGGTTAGGTTACTTAATCCAGATTAGGCACGATTCGACATTCAAACATTTCGTCATTAAAACGATTCGACATCAAAACTTTCGACTCAGTGAGTTCGACGAAGTGACCATTCATCGACATTTTCGAGTTCGACATAATGATAGCGATTCAATTGTATAACTAACTATTCCGGCGTCAGTAGGGAATAAAATCCAAGAAGCGTCCGATACGACCTAAATAGCGGAAAGATATTCCCGGTATGGAGCCTTTTCTCCGAGTTCAGATTTCTTATATTAAATGGAAAGCATGTCCTACTTACAACCCTCAAACTTTACTCCAAAACAAAGTATTTAACATAAAGACAAAGAATGGAAGGAAATTCGGGGCATTCTGTCAGTGTATTCCAAGGAATATGTTTCTGTTTACAAAGTCGTATCCCCGGGTATATGCGTTATACTATTTCCGTTCTCTCGGTTCTCGGTTCTGAATCCATTAAGATTATAATGGCCAAGACCTAGTGACAAGACAAAACGATCTCATTTTAAGTTATATCGTTATACGTATAAGTGTGTACCTAGTACAGAGAATCACATACTAATGTAAAGGATCCAATCCACAGTTACGCATACTATGTACATAGTATTGCCCAACGGAAGATGACCCATTGATCCCAGAAGGGAAAGTTGGAAAAGAGAAGGCATTATCTTTCGAAGTGGCGTGCTCTGTGATGTCTCAATAATTCCTTCGATTACATGCCGCAATACATATTTATATCAGGGGACCCCACTTCCGTTACATGGTACCCGGGACTTCAGAGTGGGCTATCTATTTACGTTCTTTATTTATAAAACATGGGAGCCAACACCAGATAATTATTTAGATATTTATTATTTAATAAATACATTAGAATTGTCGCTGTGGCACAGGTTCCTGAAGTTTTACGGTTTCGGAAATGGTTTAAGATTTATAGGGGATGGCTGAATGGCTATACGGAAGTACCAAGGTACTACTTGATATACCTAGGCAGCAATTATGTAAGATGCAAGTGTAGAAAGTATGGATTACTTCCAATACAATAAGCAGGGACCAAGACCATCAATCTAAATTATTTCCCCTCCTATTTTTCTTTCGGTTTCAGAATGAAATGACGGCCTCCTCGCCTAGGCTATTATCTACTTTTAACCAACTTGAACTAACCCTAGGAGATTCTAAAAGGACCAATCCAGACAACTGAGTTCCTCCAAATGGTTTATTTAGTAAGTATTAGAAATTGAAATTAGAGAAGTAGCCTATTACTCTACGCCTTACCACGTCAATGAGCTGGGACAGCTTGAGTCCTAGCTTCACAGTTAGCTTGTCCGTCATGTTGGAGACGGGCCGAATTAGGCGATTGTAGTCTGTTAGAAGCTCATCGTAGAGGAGTTTCGCATCCGGATTAGCTCCCACAAATCCTATGAATTCTAAATAGTATGCGCAGACTCATCTTATTACAACATTACGTATATTTACGTAATTTATGAATAATTATATTACAGGTTCCAAGTACCTTGATGAAGAAAGCAAAGGAAGGATGTTGAGAAGATTACGAGCCTTGGCAGAGTCCTTAGCCCCTTTGACATTCCTGGAGCATATACCTTCATGTTTATGAGCTGAACCTTGGATCTTGAGATGTTTAATAAAACTTTAGAGAAAAGGCCCGTTTCTATGATAGAGAGGTCGTCAACTGAGTCCGTCCAACCCAACTTTCTCCTTTCGACTGTCTCTGCCTTCGGAAAGACTCGCGGAAATACCGAGCTTCAGTCTATGAGATCACGTAGAGACTAGAGACTGAGCCTCCCAAAAATACTACCCGCAGAAAAAGTAGAGGACTATTTTATGTATGTATAAGGCTCAGCGTTTTTAGGATTTTATTATTTAAATTAACGTTCAAGATATATATGCGCCCCAGCGCCCAGTGTAGAACCCAGTACATTAATAATAATACCTATACCAATACTGCTTTCACTTTCAATTTGCGAAAGCTTCCGCCGCGGATGGGAGATCCTTCACAAAATAAACCCTGATGAGGATATTTTTGTTCCCTATGAAAACTCAAACATGCATGAATTCGTACTAAACTGTGCGAATTTTAAACAAAGTAGGCAATTTTATTAATTTTTCCTTCTTTCCCCAAAAATTGCCTGATAATATCATTATGGAATTATTTATGAAGAAATATTCCATCCGCGGCTTTCGTATGCAACTATGTACATTCAAGTAGTGTGGGTTACAAATTACGGATATGTAGCTGCACTTTACTGACCTAGTTTGTTGAGATTAAGGTAAAGCAAAGCTTCGGCTGAGAATTTGTGTAAACAATTTGAGTGAATGCATTAATTCTACTGTCGATTGCTGGTTAGTTTTATCTTTAGATTTGACCTAGCTTGTTAAACGTATTCGTACTTCGTACCTATTCTTAAGAACAAATCAAGCTGAATATTGTTTAAATAGTAATTTGAACTCTGATAGATTGCTGTTATTAGGCAGAATTCTCTTGTTCCTGCAAAGACTTGTTTTGGGCCTCTTCTGCAATTTTCAACGGTGCCTATTTTATTGGTATTATTAAGTTAAAGTAATTCTGTCGTTTTATTATTAAGGGGTATGGATCGTGAATCGTGACTGGCTTGAGCCTGATGGTGATGTAGACAGTAGACAATAATAAAACAATATGCTCATAATATGTAAAAGTGAGGGTTTACCAAAGGTTCAACAAATTTTTCTCATTCAAGCAATAGGGATAGATTTCGTTATATTTTATTAAGTACATTTTGCCTATCGGTAGAAGATGCCAATGTTATCTCCTCCAACCTGTGTCCGTGTTCAGATGTGTACACACAGACCTACCTGTCCTGAGTAAGTTCTCAGATGTACATGTGCATCCAACTCATTTGGAGAAGGACATCAAGTACCAAACCATACCCGTTCCGTGGAATCTACGAGGGTTGAGCTCAGGATTATAGGCACGGACCCGGGACGCAGACAAGATCAGAAAAGAACATTATAGGAATACCAATATGCTAATTACTTGTGATAGATCATTCATCCTTATGCTCCAGGGAAACCTCCAGGCTCAATTACATATTATCATTCAGCCGTCTAGCCCCCTAATCCGCGAGATACAGGTCCGTTATCAGGAGAGAATAGGTATATTTTCTAGGGGAAAACCAGAAGCTAGAACGATTATCGGAGGGAGCAGAGAATCGATCTCTCGTATATACACTGTTCTCATGACAAGGCCAGAGTAAGATTGGAATTCTAGTATACACTGAGCCACCACTGACCCCTTCTTTCGTCATAATATATGAAATACAAAGTATTAATTTCACAGTATTTGACGTAGTGTTTGAGCGGATTAAAAGTTAAAATTAAACGTACCTACTATTTATTAACTTTCGAATGTTTCAAAGATACATCGATCATACGTAGAACTTACGTAGATTATTTAAGTATTATGCCCACCACATATAATTTTACTATGTCCATTTGCATTTACGGCAATCAAGGTTTTACTGTTCTCGGGTGGGTTCTATCTGGAATCTGGAATGGTTCGTACTTTTATTTTCTTAAGGCTTCCTTCGACCCATCCGACGACTCATGTCTCCAACTTTGGAAAGGCGCCCTAGTTTCATCAGGAGAAAGCTTCCGGGGCTTTGCCTTTTATCTCGAAGTCCTGTAATTCAAAAAGAAGGTGACGGGTCTTTAATCACTTCACTCTTTATGGTTATACTGTTTCCCTACCTTCAATGAGACCCTCTAAATCCTCTGGATTCGTATTCTGGTTATTCCTCTGATTCTGATGCACGGTCCTTGGGACGGGATGGTATGGATTCTCGGTGGATTTTTTGCTGGAGGTCCTTGGGGTCTGTCCAGTCGAGCCAGGGCGTCGCATAGGATTATAATCGCTGGGATGCGGTGACCAGAAACCAGCTCGCTTCCAGGAATGAAGCGGCGGAGGCCAAAACTGCTCCTCATCCCCACCATCTGAATTAAATTTATCTTAAATAGAAATTGAGACCGATGGAGGTTTGCTTAAACCCAACGAATGCTCCGTTAATGTAAGACCGTCCAGTTACCATATTCCTCTGGGTCGAAAGCGGGTTCAAAGTCGTCACTTGCAGCTTCTGTTATGACCCTTCGGCCTAGAGAAGCCCCTAACGAAATCAGAAACACTATTCTAAACAGTAGGCCCATCTTGATCCCGTGTCAGCAATCAAGAGAGAAAGCAACTCTCTGAAACAACACTCGGGCAACAGGCGTAAACGATGACTGTTCTTAAATTATATTATTACTCAGCACAGTACGTAGACGGTTCCAAGTTCTAATAAGCTTATCAACGGCTTCCTCTTCAATCGAACTTGTCCTGCTTCTGTTTTCCGAATGCCTGGGATACCGCCACAAGAACTCTTATTTATATGAAGTTCGGCTTGAGTTTGAGCCGTGTTCCTGAGGCTGAATCTGGATGATTTTCCTACACAATCCCATAAATTATGCTCCAGATTCAGGATATGAATGGTGAGAAGGGGTTTACAGGCCCTTCATGTAGTACCCGGTGTAAGCTTTGCCTAATTAGATGACATTTCCCTCAAGTGAAGTGGGTGTGAAAAGCTGAAAGTTCTTGGCAGTTGGAGAAAGTGGAGAAAGCTTTGGATCAGCTTACAACCAAGCCTAATTCAGCCTCCTCACAGTCCGCTACTATTCATCAAACTCTAAGCACCGAAATCTGAGTCGATTCCTCCAGAATTATACGAAACCTCTCAAATTTCAAGTCGAAAATAAGAGCAGTGACATAATCGCAATGTAATAAAATAAAATACATCATCTCCATTGAAATAATTGGATTTACTTCCTTCCAAAATACGTAAAACGAGTACATACATACTTAGTTACAGGTACATACTAGTTACGTATTACAGGAACTTCCTATGTGCAAGCGTTTACAATATGTAGTATGTAAATAAGGAACGGGTTAATATTCCCTTACAAACCTTGAAATATGATGTTATTATGCCCTAAAAAACAAGCAAAATATGCCGTTAAAAACGGAAAATATGTCCTTAAAAACCCCAAAATATGCTCTAAAAACTAAATTAAATATATGCCAAAAAAATAAAATATGCGCGCAAGCATAAAATGTGCTGGGAGAAATACGCATTTACGCGTACGAAACAATTAATATATTCAACAAATTAACTATTTTAGTATTTAAAATAAACACACAGCGCCGAAGGCGCAATTTTTTTGAATTTTTGGTTGTAAAAGTATAATTTTTAGCGTAAAAAATCACCAAAATTCTCAAACAAAACATTGTTTTTCCTTAAATATGCACTAAAAACGCTAAAACCGCAAAATATGATTCTATGTCGTAAAAGTCCAAAATATGCTAAAATATGTCAAATAAAACTGCATATATGCCGTCGTACTGACCGAATTCGTGGACATCTGGCAAAAGATTTGCAATAGTCATACGTCATAAGAATATACTTTTATGTCGAAAACCGTTCCTTAGTAATAAGGTCCCGGTTGACCCGGAAAATCGAAAAACGCAAATTCTTGTTCTTGTGGATGAAATTCATTATTTATGAAACGTATGGATATAGATATAGTAGATACTCGGTTTGACCATAACAGATAATTTTTAATTTTCCCGTATCATTATTGAACTTCCCGAATTAGGATTTTCGGGTTAATTGACCTGGCAAAAATAAACGGACAACCATTTCTGAATCAGTGTCCTGGATATTGCTTATTACCTTATTCCAAAACTGACTTTAAAATTCGGATTCAGCGTTAAAAAATCAGTCAAGAATACGTTATTAAATAATTTTGAGCTTTTTCAAAGTCTCCTGGATCACTGTGTACTTGTTTGAATATCAAATCTGAACTTTTTTTTTCATAAGTTGATAGTTAAAATCTCTTATTTTGTTTAAAAAAAAAGTACACGTAAGTACAAATATATGGTAATGGTACATGTGTTATAGTTAAACGTAAATCTACCATACAGCATCTATTGACCGGCTTAAATTACACCAACAATTCTGCACTAATGCTTGTTTGAATTGTCAATGAAGATGAAGATCATCTATTGACCTTTCAAACCCCCGTCTCTTTCTCCTAAACTAATTATTAAGAACAAAGGATCTATTCCTACTCCCACACATGAATTCACTCCAACAATAAGGATCAGAACCAGACTCCAGATCTGAAGGACGCCATGCCCTAGTACTACTTTTTTTATTTGCTTATATAGGTCCTTGGATCCATCCTTGACATTTAATTCCTGATTTCCTTTACACGAAAGTGAAATATAGGTTGAGTATTGAGTATAAAATGAAATATGAATATAAAGTATACATTTACGAAACCTTAATTCGTAATATATAATTGTAGATTAAGACCTACGGCTTAACTATATACAAAAGCGAAGGATAATTAATCGGAGACTCCATCCTGATCCTCCAAATCTAGATCTAAGGATAAGTCAAGCTTAATCATAGAGACGTCCTCAATACCAGTAGCCTCTTCATCGCTCTCCTCATCCCTCAAATGAATATTCTCAAACTGCTCCCAGGCTTCCTCAATAATAGACGACATATCCTTTGTGCTGGTTAAGGAAATTGTGGGGGACTCTGATGCTCGGATAGCCTTCCGGATCCGAGCTGTGTGTTCCAATGACTTCCGCCGAGCAAGCGAGTCACTGACCTCAGTAACAGTTATCTCGCCTTCTAATCTTTGTGGCGATGAAATTACGAACGGTTGTGCTTTGAACGTTGGCGGATTCGGAGACGACCGTTTCTCCTCTTCACTCTCGAATATTGGGCCAAAATTCAGATTTGGGAGTTCATCATGCGTTTTCCTATTTCTAAATTCGGATGCGGAAGGTGTGGGTCTTCCCGTGAACCGGGTTGAGTTGGTACTGGCTATAGGTGACTCGAATGCCTTTGACAATTGCTTAGCAGTGGATGACCTTCCGTTCCCATCTGTACTCATAGCCGGAGGTTGGAGTCTGCTCTGAAGAGTCTTCTGTAACAATGACCGCTTGGCTTGAGTACGGGAGTGAGGCAACCCCGGGGTGGCCTCGAATGGGTTTGGCTCAAGGAAGGATGTTTCCGCTAAGGTAAGTACAAACGAATAAAGTAATTTTATGATTGTAGGAATTGGATTTAATGTAGGTCTAAAAGACTGCGCTTTAAACGCTGGAGCATTCGGTAACTACGCCGCCTAATAAATTAAGGGATTAGGATTAGGAATACACTAACTAACCTAAGCTCCGTCTAATATTGAATTCGAACAAGTGACGTCAAGTTTCAACACAAAACGTATAGTTTTCCCTATAAGATTAATAGTTTAAACATGATTACTGGACTGAGAATTTAAATCTAAATATTTCAGGGTTCTAGTTTACCTTTGTATAGCAACTTTACAGAAATAAAACACTAAATTGCTGCCCTTTCTATCCTTTGTACTGCTTGGTCATTTTCCATACAAATCATAAAGGATATATAGCTTATTACATTTCTGAGTCTGATTCGTCGTGATCCTGTTAAAATAGCTTGCGGATCTAAGGTGGCACAGACTTGCCGTATTTCACTATATGGTTTTTTCACTCTGGTTTATTTGTGCAAATGTAGCTGCACAATGCTTACACTACCAGTGGGGCTTCTAATTTTTGTGACATCGAAAGAATTTTATCCAAAAATCAGACTTCACTTTGCGCATATTTAACATTGGAATAAGTAAATTACACGAGCTTTGTAAGTTGGATCTTGAATAAAACCAGCAGTTCATACGGACAGTCCGAACATAACTGCGATCTTCAGATGCGACTTAATTATGTGAAGTAATACTGGATAAAAAAGTACGTAAATACTAGCGTACTCACATCGGATCATATTGATTTACATTTTTTCTATGAACTGGATTCGATAATGATAAAGAGTCGCGACTCAGGACATATCACATGCCACCAAGCCATACTTTGTATACCTACATTTATGCTGTAATCCTCGAGCTTCAAAATGCACTCCTGTTTTATCACTTCTCTAGCATTTCTTTCTAACTTGAGACTATAAAAATAAGTGACTAATGTTACCGGGTAACGCTACTGTTACCGGTAACGCCGGTAATTTAGTAACTCTAACTCAGAACCTTCGGCCCAGAGGGTGTCTGGAAAACCTCGGGATGCAAGGTTTCCAGGTAAGCCTCTCGGCTAGTTAGCATAATCACGAACACGAAGGGACTATGGTGACTATCAGGGAGGCAGATGCAGATACACAGATATAAAGCATTTTTATGAAATAAGCATTTACAGTAAATGGGAATCTGCCCCGGGATCAATTCCAATTAAGATCCAAATGAGGCAGGAGATAAAGACAGACACTCTTATCCCCAAACCACAATTGCTGCTGGGTAGAAGTAAGTCAATTATTAATGTAGATTAAGTATATGCGCTCTACAATACAGTGTAAAACATTCACCTGAAGAAGATGACTCATTCTCCGGTGAGGCCATGAACTCGA
>JAQFZY010001976.1:0-13225 GCA_034696285.1 Hypogastrura burkilli | reverse complement strand
ATAATATAGATACAGTGTCCGAAAGTTTCCCCATGCCCTTACACACGTTTCTCTCTACCCTATAACATCTCCTTAAGGTTATCCGAAGTCATATTTGTAATGCATTTTGGAGCTCCTAATCCACGACCAAATGAGGATAATCAGTAACTTTACTTTACACTTCCTATCAAGGGATTCTTGCCGCATGTAGAATACGATTTAAAAAGTAAAAGTTGTGGTATACTATACTTACCTCATCAACGGGTTTAGAGGGAGTTATGGCAATGGGCTCATAAAAACTAAGACAGGCACAGTATCGGCGAGTTCCGTACATGTCAGTAAGAACACAGATAAAAAATTTAGGCTCCTTCCGCTCTGTTGACAGAGACCATCCCAGGGGTTGACAGAACTAAAAATATAACGTAAAGATAAATATAGAAAGTTACCGACATTAAATCAATAATTATGCTGCTGTAAAGTAAGAAAAGTACATAAATTATATATACAAAATACAATATTAGTAAGTATCTGAAATCCAGTACGTAGTTCCTAGTCACAGCAATACCGGGTAGCAAATAACTAAAGCAAGTAATATGAAAAGCGAGCAACTCAAGCGAAGGATTCACGATTTACTACGTACGCAACTGCGTAAGCGTAACCCGAATTACAAGTTCACAACAAATAGGCAGGGACTGTAAAGTGAGGGCAATACGCGGCGTTAACCACATAAGTACACCCAGTCTTTTGAAAAACTTAACATTGCTCCAATTAGTTCTTTGAACTACAAATCTGATTGACTAAAGAGTTGAACTCAGTGACAAAGTGACAAAAACAAGGCAGTTAAAAATGCCGAAAGGGGGGAGTGTTAAAATTATACTACAAGGAATGAGCATGAATCTAAATCATGACTGACGCCTCTTCTTGATTCCTGATAAAAAGGAAGAGAGCTTTTCGTAGTTCTTTGGACTCACTTGTTTCTGGCATTTTGGCTTCCACAAAGGAGTGACATCAAGTACAAGGTACATGTTACGTGTTTGGTTAGGTTAGATTGAAATTTCGAGAATTTAGGGCCATACGCTGAGTATTTGGAGGGCAAATGTGTCCTTCTTTCTTTGGTAGGTATTAGGTATCAATTGTCACAGACGACATACACTTTTATAACAGGCCCATAGAGCAGACTAATTAGTTTAGGCCCTGCTATCTTTACAACTTCCCATCTCCATTATCACCCATCACGGACAAATAGTATGCAAACAAAAGTGGACTAGTCTCAAGTAAGCCGTAATGCGTATGTCTAGGAAGAGGCTACACTTACTGCCTCAATGTCACCAATAAACTCCTCGTCATCCCAGTTTTTAGTTGGAAATCGTTGTAATAGGACTCCACATGGCATTCCCCCTCCTGCACGGCACCAAAGAACATAAAACCATGAATACACCAGTGATCAAAAATTCTAGTCATTCCCTTAATTACTGCTAAGCCAAAGAAAACTTACGCTGTCCTTGTGTGCTGTAGCCACATACTACAAAATAGTCCGCCAGCCGCGTCAACATGACTGAGGAGATAGGCATTTTCCGTGTTGGCGAGAACCTGTAAATAATTCGAGAAGAATTAGTAGGTAACAAAATTGCCTATTATTTCAGCAGTCTACTTTGATTAATAATTGACAGTGCCATAGTTATATCCGCAACACATAGCTTGCCTCACGTCATATTGCACTATTATATTATATAGAGGAATGGTTAACCATAATTTTTACTAAATAAGTACAAATAGTTTACGCTTGACGTATATCTACTGATAAGAAATTCATTAGCTCAATGAACTTGCACAATAGAACTCCACATCAGGACACATATATACATATATATGTATATGTATGTCGGTATTTAAAAGTAAATAACAATATTATTTGGAGCGATTACAACTGCGCAAAGTTCAATTTCGTTTTTGCCCCAGGCTCAACTGATAAGTTCTATCATTAAAAGGCAAGGTTTGATTAGGCAGTATCCGCACGATATATTTTTTAAACTAATACTATTCCGAAGATCAGACTCTCTTCATTCTAGGCAAAAGAATAGTAAATGGTCCCTGACACAAATATTACAGGACCTGAATGTATTAGTTGACTATTTAAGTTGTATCTAGGTAGGTTAGCTTACCGGTCATCATGACTCATAATGGAGGATGACTTCAGCTTGACTCCACGTCTAAAATCAACCTCCTCAACTGGAATTGAATAGAAACAAAGGCAATCATTAAGTACATTTAAATATTACTCACCCAATACCAGAGATTAGAAACCACAGTATACATTAGACAAGGTACACTACATTTAGCCAAAAACTGATTTTAGGAACTCCCTATCCTAAAATCCATACTAGATACTAATACTCATGTTTAATACAGGCATAGGTCTGTATTAAACATTTTAGCATCCTATTTCTTCATGAATATACCTACTTAATACATACATATATAGCACGTACCCAGCATTTTATCGTCCTAAATGTTTAAAATTCCTACTACAAGACTATCCGAAATCGAATCCCAGAATATCCGCCTCACTTTGTGTAACCAAAACAACGAGGAAACACTGTACAGAGCCTAAACACACTGCTACTGTCTTCCATCTATAGAAAGAGAGCCTCTGATCTTTCGACTCGACTCAAGATTGTAAACAGTACGGGAGGCGGAGGCAGTAAGGAAAAAGAGTAAACTTTAGCCGAGAAAAAGGGTAAAATAAACCAGATGATGTGAGCTGACAGGCGGATAGGACGGGACTGACGGCCGGAGTAAAATAAAATAGGTACTACAAACTACAGAGCGCTGCTGCCTCAGAGCTTTAACCTATACAAAATGAGTCCAAAGTTGCATTGTAGAATCAGTCAGCCAGCAGCAACAGCAGCCCGGTCTGACTATGGATACTATGGACTGTGGACCGAACTTGAGGATTGTACTGTAGGAAGTTGAAGTAGCAAGTCTAGGCGCTCAAAAAACGCTTAACGTTGCCACTGATGATAGATTATTAATCGGAATCTGTGGCAGATTCTTAGGATATTGGACATCATATGCATCCTGCCCGCTCAGTATGTGAAATGAAATTAATTAAAATGTAACATTTCATATTGAAATAAATATCCATTATTTTACTTCTACAAGAGTGGCTAGTGGCTCCTAACCAATATTTTCTGCTCTTTCCAATAATGGTACGATTTATTTTAAAATGGGACGTGTAGAAATTACAAAAATTGAAATTCAGCTATACTTGAGAAATAAGAGTGGGGATAAGAATATGTATTTGCAATTTTAAAGTAATTTCTATGCATACCATTGTAAAATCAAATGGCATAAAATTCCAGTTTAAAACCACCCTTCTGGACCAAGAAGTAAAATAGTTGATTTCAATGCGAAATTTTTCATCTGGCTTCCCAAGGTCTGTATGCTAATGTCAATTTTTCCAAATAGTCTGCAACTTATATTTTGTATTTTAAAATGTTTTCAGGAGGTACCAGCCGCAGTCCAGTGCAAGTGAAGGAATCCAAATAGTACTGTACGTAGAGAGTAGAGACTAATGCTCTCTGGCTTGTACCATGTTACGACTTATCCCTGAAGGGAAGAGGGATGTTCTCACGGACACGGAGATACATATAAAATAGCAGAGGGTTCAGAAAAAAAGGAAGCCGGGCTACATAACCCATTAAGTTATCTCTTCCCTTCTTGGTTCTCACAATGGTCGTTTAAGTGCGGAGCCCGACTTTATGAGCAAGAGATAGCCTAGATTAGGCTGCACAGATGATAGAGTCCTACGAGTCCAATAGGAGTGCTGAAGGCAGAACACGTTGTCGACGGAGAACGGGAATGGAATCCTACATAAAATATTAGAATAGGTCGGGCATCCTTAGCGCTGCGCTGCTAGCTCTCGATCCCACAGACATAGACACCTCCCTGGCTCTCACTTGAGCTTACATTTGGCGGCTGCATATTTAGAATTAGAATCCCAGGCACGGTCCAAAGAGCCGTCTTCTCATTTTTATTATACCTATGCAGAAATGCACATTCGCACTAAATCAATTTCTTGGAACATAAGGGCGAAACATGTGCTGTGCCGTGTTTCATGATCAGTTGGACTCAAATTCAGGACGACGAGTAGAACTATTTTTATTACGATGTACACCCAGGCATGTTCTTGACTAGGATCCACAGTACAAATTAAATGAGGCAATAATTCCCACTTAATATTCTGCCCACATAAGTAAAGAAAATTTATTTTAACATAAATAAATCGTATAAATGTAATGGTTTACAGATATTGATGGTGGAAATAATTGTCAAAACTGGAAACCATATTCTAAAATCCGAGGCCTCCTATATTATCGTATTTGTTCTTATTGGTCGGTCCTCAAAATAGGGTTTCCAGTTTTTACAATAATTATTTCCACCAACAGTACGTGCAATTTTCACTTGTGAATATTACAATTTTGATCGTTACTTTTCTAAAGAAATTAATGGGGATGAAATGATCACAGGTCAAAGTAACAAGTCGTAGTAAAATTTTCCATTGTGAATTTACTAGAGAAGTCGACGGGGATCAAATCAAACGATGAAAAGCCCAAGCAACTTAACTCAATAAAAATAGGAAAGACTCTCAATTTCGTTCGATGCCCAAGTCTAACCAATTTACATTGAGAGCAGGAGAGATGACAGGCGACACGGACTAAACACCACTTTCTTTCCCTATGACTTGAACTCACGTATGACTTTTGCACGACACTTTACATAGTGTATATTCAGCCGGCATTCTGATGCTGTATATTACCTTACCTGACTCCTAAAATGCAAGATCCTACCGTGATTAGCCCAGCCCAGCCTCCACCCCGTATTTAAGAGCATACTTACTCCATGAAGCGTGACTACTAGCTCAGCCCCATCTCTCCCGTCATGTCTCCTCAAGTGTAAATTAAAACACTTTTCTTTAAATCCAATCCCATGTGTACCTATCAAAGCAAGGACTAGGTGATTCCTCTCCAATACAAGGTGATGGAAACCCTACACCTTCATCTGGGTCTGGACTCTGATCCAAGCGCTCCAAACAGGCATAATGGGAACACGGTCAATCGTAACAGAAATCCAGAAAGGAGAAGTAACTAGACTCTTCAGGTAACTCAAGGATTGAAGGATGATTACAAGGGCAGAATCTCCGACTCAAAAGAGCATGAGCGACGAGGGATGATGATGAATCATGGGCTTCATGTTCAACTCCTGCTGGTCAGCTCCGCCTCCCAGGTTCCCCCTATCTCTTAAATTATGGCAGTACAAATAAGTACCAATTGCAGATCCTCAAGCCGTCTTGGGAAAATTAGCAAAAAATATATATAATTGATCGTGAAATCGTGCAGGACAGCATTAACAGCAGTAGTGGTGCTTGAGGAGTCTTGAGTGTTAATGGCTCTCATTAAAGGAAGACATGGAAGTTCAGGGCAGAGTTGTTGGATGGGATTTAGGATTTAGTGTGATTAGTAAGTAATTATGATTATGGGATCCCAATGGGATGGGATTTATGTGAATGGGACAAACAACTTAACAAATTACAACCGAATTAAATCCCAATCAATTAGACAATTCCAACATATCCCAATAATCCCATTAAATCACAATCCCATTATACCACAACAACCCCATTAAATCACAATTCCATTATAACACAACACCCCATTAAATCACAATCCCATTATAACACAACAACCCCATTAAATCACAATCCCATTATATCCCAATAATCCCGTTAAATCACACATTATGTCTCAGTAATGCGATCGAATCACAACCTATTTTGATGGGATATGTTCGGGAAGTGGGATAAAAAGAACCTTCAAAACAGCCAAAGAAAATCGCGATAAGTTAATTTAAAACAACTATTGTTCTAAGAAGCCAGGTGTAGTATTAGTATTTGGGCTTTCAACTTCAGCTGCAATAAGCTCTCTGAGTTTTCTGATTCCCATAAATCGGGTATTCTGGCTAGTCGAAGATTAGAGCAGGTAAGGGCAACGGCAATGGCAATCTAGTATAACAATAGCCAGTGACAGGTGAGTCATTCCTTCATGGAGAGGATATTGCCTATTGTGGGGGAACACACAACACACCTTCCAATCTTTTTTAATAACATTGCGACACGCACGAAGTGAGTCCCGGTGCAGCAGTAAAAGGCCCGTTCCCCATAACCCCAGTAAACGCATAATAGTAGACTGACTGCACTACTATCTACTATGTATCAGCCTTCTCCTTACAGTAGTAGTCGGGCTCCAAAATTGGGCTGCTGGTGCACAGGACGCAGACTTCCTCAAAAGTTAATTTACTGTGGCTTGAATCGAATCAAAAGAGGGATAACGGATGAGCCCCTGCTCGACCTCCGGGGACTATCTTCGCTATACGGAAATAAATTTGTCGATATAATAGGGGAGCTAAAACCTAAAAGGCTCGACAAGGGTAATCACTTCAGGAAGGTTATTTCTTTAATTCTACAGAGCAATGGGAAATAGTAATTGAACGAGAGTGGTACCTATTCGGTAGTACATAATAGAAACAATGAGTCCTGGAACAGGTCAGCGGGTTAGCCCCGACTTCCTGTCACCTGGCACTCGTATACATATAATTTGACTTGCCACATGCCGGAGCATGAAGATTAACGGGCTATGGACAATAATAATCGCCCGTGATCGAAGGTGTTGATTTTACATGTTTCAATTATGTAGCATATTTATAGTATTTACACAGGTGAGCTATAGGTTCTAAAATGCAGCCGTTAGTTTGAAGTGCAATTAAAACATATGTAAAAACCTTGACAAGGCAAGTGCAAGCCCAACCCAATTTGGTCTTAAGTGCCTAGTTGGATATTCCATAGTTAGCACATGTATGTAGGTAGCAAGCTGTAACCAAGTAACGAAATGAAGCTGACCGGAGCTTGGTAAATGTTAATTTATTAGGTGGTAAATAATAACTACCTGCCTACTCCTTGTCAGAACGTTAGAAGGAACGTCCGAAAACGTAAACTGCTAATGCAGACTAAGGAACTGATTACTAAGCAAGTAAATAGAAAAGTACATAAAGGAAAGGGCAGATCAGATACCTCGGAGGTACCTAAGACGAAGTGCAACGCAACGTAGGAAGAGCTGTAATAATTATGCAGTTCCGTTCCCCGCCCAAAATACGCAGAACCTCGGTTAACAACATAATAATTAATTATGGTTCCGAGTGGTAAATAACATAGGAAACCGTGTACAGTTGCCAAACCGTTGCCTGAATAATGATTTTCATAATTCGGCAATTTTCCCATGTTCAATGACCCTCTATGACCATGCCTGGGCGTGGAATAATTCTAAACCCACCACGTCCAAAAAAAAACACCAGCGACGACTGTACTATATCTATGATTATCATTATTAAGCAGCAGTAGTACTACTTACTAGTAATGAGCTCGAAACGAAATTCTGTACAACCCCACAATGCATCCAATATGCAGTACTATGCACGTATGCACTATTCACAAAAGTCAACACGTCCTCAGTTGTCCTGTCCAACCCACGTTCGTTCAAATAACTATGTACTATGTACATATATGAACTATGATACATCCTCTAATCGCGTGGGCCTATAGTAGCATCAATATCATTTGTAGCTGTACGACATACTATTAAATAATCCATTGAATTAAATTGGTCTCTCATCCTACTTCGAGCAGTATCACTTCCAACTACCAGCCATATGCAGCCAAGAACTTCATGCTCATATATTCAACTCCAAGTCAGTAATGACCTTGAACTTCAAATTATTCCTTTCTGTACAATTCAGCTAGTCACCTTTCTACCTTTACCACAAATGCCATCCCCGAGGTAAAGGACTACGGAATACTTTCTGCTCCTGTTGTACGAGATAGAACGGTAATACAAATTAGAACCACGGTGCTGAAAAAATTGTAATAATTTTGACTTTCAGCGTCAGTTCAGTTTCAGTTCATACTTAACCCTAAAAGGCAGCTACAATGAGAATTAATGAATGCTACTTCAACTGAATAAGGAATTGTCAATTAGTGCAAGACACAGACACAAGACTCGGACTTATTTTCATAGTAATTGTAAGACGCTTGAAGACTAAATAAAATCTAAAATAAGTACAGGCACATCCTTAAAAGTAAGTATTGTCTATCGTGCTGATATGAACAAGCAAGGATTACTCATTTTCGGTGCCGTTCAATGCGATAAGTATGGGAATGTTGATATTTGGTAGTATTAGACCTATAGTCATCAGATCAGTAATAAACACCTTCAGCTAACCTACACGGTAGAGTGTAGTGTGACGTGTCGTATGTGTATTTAAGCTTAGGTCATTGTCAAGGCTTACAGTACTGTATATTACAAGCTATGACTTTAGATGTAAAGTGAAATTGATTCCATACTCAAAATAGTAGTAATTTTATCTGAAAATGAAATAAGAGTTCGGTAAGCACGCCTACAAGTCTTACCTAATTCTTAGACGAGGCGCTCCAACTCCTTGTGTCACTACTATTATAATATGAGACAGGGCATCGGGTGTTCTATTTATGAACTTAGAACAGTTCACACTTCAGTCTAAACGCAGTAAAATACACTTGAGAAGAACAACAGTCCCGTGGGCTAAATTCCGATGTAGGTACAGCTCAATTTTCATTACTTAGAATTCCAGAAAACACTGCTCTCTAAAGACGCACACATGTACCTACAACACATTCATATTAATGGAAGTTTGTCTTGATCAATCAAAAGGCCGCTCATGATAGTAATCTTGTGTCTTGAATTTGCGTTATTAACTTTTTATGGTGGTGCGAAGCTGTCGTGTCAGTGGCTAGGCATCATAGACCATATAAGAGTGCGCAGATAAAACCGATAGTAACTATTCAACGATCGATAGCCTTGATCCCACAAAATAAACTGCTAAACTGCTTTCCACGATTGAAAGGCACAACAACGGTCACGTAATTTCGACTGTCTCCTCAGCTCCAAGCGGGCATATACTGTCCAATGTCTTCAGCTTTAATGTTGAATGTGGATCTTCCACAATCTGAAAGCATATAAAAGTGAACGGAGTAAGCATTAAATGATACTTTAAAATAATAAATCATTCATTCATACATCATAAGACGTTCATAGGTAAAACATAAGTAAAAAAAGAACTACTATGTCATACTCCTAACTCCTAATTCATAACTGTAAATATAAAGGTAAACGTAAAAACAGAAACTCATAGTTTGTAAAATTAAAGCCAATTAAACATTAACTTTTACTGTGTAGATACACGAACGTAACTTAAGGACGTGTACATTCACATTGTGATCTGCACTGTGTCTGTAATCTGGTAGGCGAATAGGTGACCTCGTGACGCGCGACCTAAACCTAATATAACAACTATACACGTAGTACTTCATATACTCATGCTGTGACTTGGTTACCACTGGCACTGGTACTGGGAAATACACTGAAAAAGAAAAAATTCTAATTGGGTTAAATCAAACGTAGAAGATTCAAATATCAATATTCAAGATCATTATACTTCGCTTTTAATTTATCAGTTTGTAATCATACTGGTTTTACTCAAATAATTAAAAGTGAGAATTAAATACAGTACACTGGCTCCGATCTAACGCATACTTATTCTGTACTTTTACTATTATTATGTGACCTGGGACGCGGTTCCCAGAAGCAAGAAGTGCTGGTTTGGCAGAGTCGTACCCGGCACCCTACTAATCCCAAATCAAAAACGACTTAACAATTAATATACCTATACAGTATGACTAGAAATAATTAGTAAGTCTAAGTACTCACTCTCACTACTTAACGATTTTGATGCTTCCTACTTCTTCCGTGACAAGCGGCCCAATTTGTGAGGAGACGAGACCTTTGAGCTTAATTCGCTTTGGAAGGGCCCGTTCGTCCGAAACAAACTAACTGAAAACGGAAATGGTACAATGGGGATCAGAACTAGACCAAGAGGGAATAACTAAAAACTAAAACTGATGTGTGAGTAGCCAGCCCTATTATTTTGAGAGCCAAAACTTGTACGTATGAACGTGTGAAGTAATGGCTTAGTTCATTACAAAAAAAAATTTGTAAGCAGAGTCTTTATAAAAAATGTGACTTTCCTTCTATGTAGTCAGTAGTGTGTATGAGGTATGAGTAGAGTATGAATGAGGATGAATGAAGGTTGGTCAGCTAGGACTATCCCCTTGCAATGGGCTCAG
Organism: Hypogastrura burkilli; assembly: GCA_034696285.1. Taxonomy (NCBI): domain Eukaryota; kingdom Metazoa; phylum Arthropoda; class Collembola; order Poduromorpha; family Hypogastruridae; genus Hypogastrura; species Hypogastrura burkilli. Next base: position 2,976 of record JAQFZY010001976.1, on the reverse strand, counting down.
TAGCCAGTTAGCATTAGCCCGTCCAGTCCAGAAAATAAGTGGAGCTCGAATTTTTTAGACCTTTGAGTTACCGATAAATTGCAGTAGTTAATTTAATTCACCTGTAGGATTTTAAAATCATCCCCAGCTCAAACTAGGTGAATAATAATATAACTTAGAACGTGTAATTATTCAATGTACTCTCATTTATCCAAGTAAATTCATATGAGTTTATTTACACTATTTAAGTACCTACTTAAGTATTTAATTTTATATTTCAATATATTTCCCCAGTACGAACTAGTGCCTTTCTAAAAGCCCACTTGCAGATTGCTTAAGAAGTGAGAAATTGGACACAATGCTTACTGAATGACCAGTTTGGGAAATTCAATCAAAGTCTTAAACATTTTCATGTTAAAATTCATTATTTTACGTTCCCCAAATATGAGAGACTAGCCAACAAGCCCACCCTAACGCGTAATCAGCAACTACACTTTCTTCACATTTCTGGAGTACATGTGCCATAAAGATGTTGAATGGAGGTATGATGTTACATGGCACATGTACTATAGAAATGTGTAGAAAATGTAGTTGCTGATTCCGAGGTAGGGCGGGCTTGTTGGGTAGTCAAAGTAGAAGTAATTAAATACAATTTACAATACAGTTTAAAGTAAACCATCATTCCAGGTATTCATCCCTGCGCTGCGGCATATTTAACACTAACCCGAGAAAAACTGCTCAATTTTTAATCAATTTTCTGGCTTATGGAATAGTGACATGAGAATAATAAGGTGTTTTTTTTGTGGATACTCATACATAATACTCCTAATACTAGGTTTTACTCTAACTTGGTGTATGTAGTTTATAGTAAGTACAATCCTTTTCTGCAGATTTAATTATTGAGTGAATTCCAACGTTGTCCTAACAACACGCGTATATTACGGTTCCAGTGCCCAAACAGTTTGCATAGGTGAAACATCCAAGCATGATTCTTAGCGTTTTATCTATGTACTAGCCAACAAGAAACCGCGCTGGCGCGGAAACTAATTGCTTTTTCTAAACTTTTCTAGCACACACGTGCCGTTCAAGTGAAAGAATTGAATAAAACTTTGCTGGCACGTGTTTGCTAGAATAGTTTAGAAAAAGTAATTAGTTTCCGCACCAGAGCGGGTTCTTGTTGGCTAGTCAAAGAAAAAATCGTATAATACGATTTCCAATTCAATGCCCGTACACTGTAACTGTACCCAGAAAAGGTCAAATAGCGTTTCACACAGTCAGTCATTTACTGCAACCTATACAACTATTGCTAAACCAAAGTGCCAACACAATTCATCCGTGTATTGAAATTTGTCCTAGCGGTGTATGCATGCTTGTATTGCTAACACATTGAGTTATGACGTGTGACCGAGAAATTTGAAGCAGGTAAAAAGTGTCAATCTGAGTTGTCCTAACAACGGCTGCGGGCGGTGCCCGTTGTTGAAGTTTGCACGGCCCATGACACGGACGAACAAAGCGCAATTATACATATATTAGATACAATGAGGTTTTTGAAGTGGGACGGTCCGCCGGATTTAATTTTAGCAGGCCCCATAACCCTGTCCTAAATCAGGTTCACACACGTTTCGGGTAGCCCGACTCCTTTCCGTACTGAGTTGCTTACTTACTGATTAAATGAGTAAGGGAAGAGACGGGGCTACGTGTAACGTGTATGAACCTGATTTAGTACAATGTTATGTGGCCTACTAAAATTAAATCCTGCGAACCGTCTCACGATAAAAAAAAAACCTCACTGTATAATAAGTGTGAAGCCGGAGAGTATTTAGTTACAATTTTCAAGTAATTACTAATTGCTATGAATCCTTATATAAAATAAATTGCACGATTGGAAAAGCATGACAATCTGTAATCTGCGTTAAGGCCAACCTTCTTCAAAATGTAAATTAATCAATTTCTATAGAATTGATGGGTCTGATTACATCGATTTCCTACATTGACCACTCTAATTATATGCATATGCTTATGAGTACTGTCCAAGTTCCTAAATAATCTGCAACATCTACATACTATATATCAGTATATAAATATCTTTTCTAGAGTAAGCATATATAACAATTTCAAGTAATAATATTGCAAGGTTAACCACCACAACCAGCTATGCGCATAGTAAATGAAAAATGAAACACTAGTGGAATTACCGTCCCATAAGCGCGACAAAAGACTGGAGGTCCGGGCTAATATACTAGGAAGCTGTTTTGTATTTTTATGTATTTTTCCTAGTTCGTTTGGGGATTGGTTCCTTGTGCCATCTGCACAGATTTCCTCACATTTCATTGTCGAGCTCCTTTTTTATCATCAGACTCACTTTCATTTGAAAAGTCAGCCTGATAAATTCAAAGTTCAAATCCTAAAAGCACATTCAAGGCTCAACCAACTCGGACTAATATTCACATTCCCAATTATTTGATATAGACTTGGCTCTTGTGTACTACAGCTGTAATAAAGCGGTAAATAGTATCAGCCGCCGTTCCAAGTTGTGAGTACGGTAGAAGGACGATTGGAGAGAAATGCGCACGCAAGAGTTTTTGCCACGTTGATATGCGGCTGATGTGTCGTGTAATATAATAAAACAGTACATAGAAAAATCAGCCCAGCCGAGTACTGTCACTTTTTGGGTTGGGACGAATTATGTAATTATAGTTAGCCAGGCACCCTGTTCTCGTTTCTATTTAGGGAAAAGGTCTGTCCCAAATTGGTATCAGCGACTCGGGTTTGGTGGAGGGGAAGGGCGAGGGGTGCCAGCGGATAGCGGATTCGAACACCTGACACCATATTTTGACAAGGACACAGGACAAGAGCAAGTATTTGGTGAGTAATTCATTCGTACAACTATAAATTCGTAGCGTACTTAAAGTTATATGTATACTAGTAGCCCCAGCACCAGAAATTCTGGTGATTATTTGTGGTTCGCAATTTTGACAGTAAGAAACGTATAGTGTC
>JAQFZY010001975.1:0-13232 GCA_034696285.1 Hypogastrura burkilli | reverse complement strand
AGCTTCGTTGATTTCCTCTTCGGGGTCGCCGCCTCCCAGCTCATCACGGACATTGGAAAGTACACGATTGGGCGCCTGCGGCCGAACTTCATTTCAGTATGTGGACCAGAAATAGATTTCACGAATTGTGCAAGTAAGTTGTGGAAATTAATCTCAATTAAAAGGCTCGTGTTTATCCTAATATATTTTATATAAGTATAAGTTAATATATATAAGTTTTTGTGTTGCCAAAATGTCCCACATGATATTGTAAATTACTGGGAAAAATGTTGTTGCCAATGCGGTATTTTATACACCGTAACATACAAGAGTATTTAAGGTAAGGTAAGATGGGTAAATTAGGCATAATTACCATATCGTTGAACTAGATAAGAATAAGTTTTTCTAAGATACAGACACAGAAGGCTCAGAGTAAGGGAGAAATCCAATCAGTCAGTTCCCATTTACCTTTCGACCATGGCTCCAGAACTCCAATGCTGAAGTTTCTTGCTATCCTTCTTGCAACTCCAACAGAACACAGAAAATACTTTAGCAAAGATACAGCGTCCTGGTGGTCTTCCTAGATTGCAGGCTAAGAAGGCGAATTAATCACAAACAAGTTGATTTATGCGTTGAAACGACAAGCCTTCGACACCGTTAATCTAAAGTCTAAATTACCGAGAAAGATGTGAAATGTTTTCGTACTACACTTTATATTGTTGTAAAACATAATTTTAGGGTCAGCATACAGTCTCCTTTGTTGTAAGACTGAAGGCTGATTGTTTTATTTACTAATGCAGGGTACAATCATAGCTACATCACGGATTACGAGTGCAAGCGCGTGGATAATGATGCGGTTGAGTCCCGAGTATCCTTCCCATCGGGTCACTCCTCGTTCTCAGCGTTCACAATGCTCTATATATGTATCTACATTCAGGTGAAGTGGTGCGTGGCACGCCGGAGCCTCCTTAGACTTGTCAAACACGCCATCCAGCTCGTCCTTGTCATCCTCGCTTACTACACAGCCCTCTCTCGAGTCATGGACAATAAGCATCATTGGTCTGACGTCATGGCAGGGGCATTCATTGGGGTCGTCACAGCTTCGTTGACCGTAAGTCGTTGAATGTCCCATCCATAATTTTGACAAATAACCATATTCGATTATTTTCAGGCCCGGTACGTCTCTCGACTCCTCCCGGGCTCTCCAACGGTACGGGCCGGCTCCTCGTGTGACGACAACCACTTCGACGGAATTTCAAGGGACGTAGAGGCCGACCAACCGCACTCACCAAAGAACACGTCAGTCACTCGTCCAATATGAAGTAGCGCTACTAGGACTACTTGATTGACCTTTTCTTGCGGAACTAATCTATTATAATACTGACCACTGACCTGACCCTTTCTCTGCATGTCTCCGTTATGGGGCCTAGAAATTTAGTACAAATAAGGCTACCTAAACTAGAATCGGTACTAAATAAGATTCCCGGTAGGCTAATTTAAGGGAAGAAAGGATGTTCCGGATGCCGAATAGTTAGACTAAAAATATTCTGTAAGTTTATAAAGCAAACGCACGTGAACTAACGGGCGGAAAGAAGAAGTCTCCATTGTTATCACCGAATTGGATATACATCCCGGAACCGGGACATCATGCATCAGGCATATGCACATGAGACTTAAACACTTAACTTAAGCTTGCACTTATGCGTATTGTGTACTTTAGTACTGTACTATAACTGAACATTTGTTTCTTTATTTGATCTTATTTAAGTTTAAGTAGCTGAGCTATGTAGTTGTGAGAGCGGAGTCTCTAACCTGGTGGTGGTGGGCGAATTGTCTTTGGAGCTCGGGCTGCATGTAGGACGATCTACTGAGTAATGAGAATAAGAATAATGGACAATATAATGGCGCCGGATCTTTAAATCCTACCCACGTTTATATGTATCCAGTGAAACGATTTTTGCTTTCGGAAAAAATCAAAAATGTTCCGCGGTCATATGTGCACAAATTACAAGGTTGAGTGTATTGTTGTATAATTAGTGAGCTTAGTCAATCAGTCCTTTACCCTTTCAGTGGAAGCAATCGCCATGTAATTACTTCTTTCTCAATTAGAGTAATAGAAGAAACCACTCCATCGTCAACTGCACCCCTGGTATCAATTATCGGCAGCCCTAGCCCATGAAGATCTTGCCAAGAATTATATACTACAATCAAGGCTGAAAACGGCTTTCATGGTCCAGTTACTTAGTGCGCTATACAGAACAAATGGGGATGCGTATATAGTATTTTAATTGTTTATGAGTACAGCAATACTTCTCATTTTAAACCAATCCGTCATATTTTTTAGAGAAAAAGAGATTGATTCAATTTCATAAATACCTTTAAAATTACAATGTAATACTTCACAAGTACCTAAATTATACTCTGTAAACAAACAACAGCTACAAACAAGTATGCAAATAAATGGCAGCCTCTTTTTTGCACCAAAAATGTCGTATTCATTCACACTTTCACTTACTGTATTTAAATACATAAATTCGCTATTTTTCGAATGGCATGCAGAAATATCGTATTATTAATTTTGTATGCTAAGTCTCCCCATGGATTCCGAGGAATAATATCCTAAAACAAATTGACAAGGCTAGAAATACTTTTACAATATACAGCTCAGATAACGGAGGATTCCAAATCGCAAATAGGCCCAACTTGATTGACAGTCAGACGAAGTCTTTTAGTTTGGATTAAGACCTGGGGGTTGATAAGGGGCTTGGTGAGCAGTAGGGTCATACATACGGATGAAATTTGGTCCGTCCTGACCGGCGGAGGACGGGGTAGAGTTAGCCACAGGATTGAAGAGAGAGATGTTTTGGATTGGGGGAAGGGCCTGGTGCCCGTAGGGATCAAAAGAGGGCATGGGCTGGGGAGTGTGTTGCTGGTAGAACCCGCCTGGTGGGGGTCCTCCGAAAGCGGAGCTTGACGAAGTAGAAGCAAAGGGGCTGGGGTTGGAGGCCGGCTCCTTGGTGGAAGGCATAACAACAGTAGCAGACACAGTGATTGGTGGCATGCCAGGAATACTCAGAGGGGTTGTGATTGTCTGTTGTGGATACGGTGCAGGGACCGTGCTAGTGACTACATTGAGAGCCGGGGTTGGAACTGCGCTGGTTATGTTAAGAGCCGATTCCGAGGAGTCGGATAATAGTGGCCGAGGGGGTACATGATGGTGATGATCGTGATGATGATCATGTACTGCAGAACATCCGGGGATTGAAGGTTGCACAGCAGGGGCAGGGGGACTGGCTGGAGCTTCAGGCCCTCCAGCTACCGCTGTGTCAATTCCAAGAGCAGAGGAGAAAGTCTTCTTGGTTTTCGGGGCCGCCTCCAGTTCCGCTGGAGTGAAGTAGTGCGGTATGCGGTGCAGGTAACCGTAGCCTATCCCACATCCAAGCCTGTAAATTTGGATCACTGTAGTCTTCCTGGCGATTAAAAGTAAAATAATACGGGCTTACGTCCCCTCTCCGCCCCAAGCAGGGTCTGGCGTAATTGTGACGTCCCGACACTGGTCCGTATCCAAATTATACACATAGAGCTTTAATGGTCGGCCCTGATGAGTCTCAACTAGACTAAAGAAGTCCTCGGCCTCGTGCAACACGCTGTCGGCCCCAATCACATAGTCTTTAAACGCAACAAGCCCGGCCCGCTGTGCCGGTGAATTTGGATGAATGTCAAGGATCCTCCAAACGTTCTCGGCAGCATTTTGAAAGGAGCAGAACCGAATTGAGACCCCGAGCAGACCTTGTCCGCCCCAATTAGCCGACGGTGCGATCTGAACCGAGCGAACCATCTGGGTCTTACTCGAGTAGACACACATCTCAATGGACTTGTCCACATTCGTCTTCAGGATCTCCTTTAGGGTGTCATTATCTTGGTCCAGGCGGGTCGAATTGAGAGCAACAATGAAGTCGAAGAATGCCTTGGTTATTAATATTAATACAGAACATAAAATCATTACAATACTCCAACCTATGAAAAGGGCATCGGCCCAGCATACTACTAGGTCACAAGTCAGCACTTAGTACAGAACACATACGATACGAAGTTGAACGTGCTGCCTGGATTTGGGAACTGACCTCTAACCCTGCAACTGCACCCGGACTGTTCTCTTGGACCCGGAGTACATGGTAACCCTCTGTCCCACCACCTGGGACCTCAACACTGCTCTGACTTCCTCCCATGCTCTCTACAAAATATTATAACAAGGCAATTAAATAACCAATTAAAATTAGTGCATATTGTATGTTAGTGTGAACTGAGCGTGCAAATTATACGAATTAAAATTATTGCATATTGTGTGTTGGGACGTCCATAAATTTTGTACTTATCGCAAAATCGGCTATTTTTAGACCCATCTCTCATTCTGTAAGTTCGATACCACACATACCGTTCGACACACGTTCGTTTACATAATTTATGGGCGTTCCTTTATACATACATATAAATGAAGCGATTGTGATTTATATAAAATTATACAGGAACTCGAGAGGGAGCCCCGGTGTAGTTTATTCCCTAAACAAACGAAGGGTCTAGGGTCTAGGTTGTGACGTCAGTAGCTCGATCGACGGACAATGTGCAACCGAAACTACAGACAGGAGATCTGACTATTTTCTGATTTCCCTTCTCCGGGTGTATGGACGATGAGGTTTCATGTGATTGAATGATTCATAAACCAATGCTTAAATCTTACCTTCATGTGTATATGTATACACAGTATTAATTTAGTAGTGTTACTAGGTTGAGTTCTACATAGTTTCTCGGTACGAAAGCCACTAGAGCCATAAACCACATGCGCCATATAGAAAATTCATGTCGTAGGTTCAATATGAATTGTTTAATTTCTATGAGGTAAGCTTAGGTTCCCAGTTTTTCGGTTGGATCAACTCCTATTTAGTTCGTCGTGCGACATGACTTAGACATTTCAGATGGTTCATTTAGTTTATGTCTGAACTCTGAGATTCGTGCCGGGAAACTAGAACTCAGCAATGTTAGTGTATGTAATATTTAAGCTCAAGGTAGTACAAGTATGTGAATATTTAAATAACCATATGTAGATGTACTCAGGCAAGGGAAACCAGAAACAGTCTCCGCTAGTATTTTAGCTAGTTTCAGCTGAACATTTTCCGTCGATCGAGGTCCTGACTTGCTGACGCAACAACCCAGACCCATCCGTTGTCCGTAGATACATAATAGGAAGCTAACATGTATGGTTGATGTTGATACTTTTGTAACTTAACAAATCTCTAGTTCGCAGATTCTGTGGATTGTTGAGCCAACTGGATTCTTAGCCTGACAGAAGGCCAAAGGAGCAGCATGCACAGCTAAAAATTAAAACAGTTCACGACAAGTGAAGTGAGTGACAAAGTAAGAACTAGTGAAAAATATTTAGTCTCCGGTCAAATATTGAGACATAGACTCATTTTGATTCTGGCGCTTCCACGTGTTCCCAAGTTGACACGTCACCGGACTGAAAAACCTGGCTTCCTTGCTTTCTTCGTGCTTTCTTCAACACCACCGGCAAAAACTGAGCTGTAAAAGTGGGAAGTGGAACTGGAAAGGTAGTTATCTAAAAACTAAAACTAGTATACTATTTTCAGAATACCTCGCATCCACGGACTTCGGGAATACTTCCGGCTATCTCAGACAGTTTCGGGTAATCCTAACTACAACCTACAACTCCGCTTCGAGTATTTCTCGTATATATCTCTGTCTATGTATGTATGTATGTATGTACATCTGCATCTATAGGATCTCATTTCGTCAGTTCTCATTGACATTCAGCTGTCAAGTATGCTTACCATTGTCGCAGGATTTAGGGGCTGAGGTAGAAGTAGGTAGGTTCAATAGTTTAAAAAGATCGAAGCAACTGGTAACTAGAACTACAGTAGTAACAATAAAAGTTAAAGTCGAGGTTTATAGTCCGACCTTATGCCCGGGTCTCAACAGCCTTTTATTCTAGATTCGAGGTAAGGATAGATTTATTTATCTTTTGATAAGGATAAGGACACATTTCAAACTGGACAGAGGAACCTGTTGTGTTTTCTGGGTTGGATTGAACCTTAGAGTAAGTAATAAGTAAGACTCGGACTGGCCTCGACTACTCTAGAGGGAGTCATCCAATGTATTTTTCGAAAAGTAAACAAAAAAAAGTGGACACCATAGAAAGAAATCCCGACGCCCTTTTTGTTTACATGCGCGGCTTTATGAGGTCGTTGGGACGACAAAAAAAATAATTCATAAAGACTTGTCAGGTTGAGGTCAATGCTCCATATTATATTCCTTCCAAGGACTGGTTCTCATCTGCGCGCATGTTCTTCGCAAAATCCTTCACAGATGTACTTACTTAATTGTTCATGAAATCAAAATACCATGCCAACCGAGCATTATGTAAACAAAAAGGGCGTCGGGATCTCTTACTAGTACTGTGGTGTCCACTTTTTCCCTGAGCCGGACCTAACTTTTGCCTCCTTGACAACATGAAAATGGAGTATCCGTATTTACGGTAAAGTTACGTCCCATAGGGTATGGATTTCGGCAGCTTCAGGAATTTGTTTACTATACACTTCTACTCCCACACAGCATACATCCACTATAATTAACTTCCCCTATTTTGATGATCACCTACTATGTATATCTAAACTGTCACAAATTACACGATTAAACTAAGATGATGATAACAAATGTTACAAGTAACGACCTCACCTTCGGGTGTCTTATTCTTGCGCACGTGGCTCCGTCGCTTAGCGAGGTTATGGCTCTACGCTTTGAACGAATTAGTACAAATATTTCGTTTAGTAAAAAAATTGATTACCTAACTCTAAAAATGGTATGTTGCTAACCAGGGTTGGAAAAAAATAAACAAAAATAAAAAAAATTTTATTGTTTAAAATGTTTTTTTTATAAAAAACGTTTTTTTTAATAACAAGCAAAAAACCGCTTTTTATTGTTTAAAACATGTTATTTATAAATAAAAAAAAACTTTTTTTTTTTTTTAAAGAAAAAACAAAAAACAGTTTTTATCATTTAAAACGTGTTTTTTTTATAGAAAAAACTTTTCTTTTAAATAAAAAACAAAAAAAAACTGTTTTTTATTGTTTAAAGTTTTAATTGTTTAAAACATGTTTTTTATTCATTAAAAAAAATACGAATTCAAAAAAATGTTTTTTATTGAATAAAAAGCATTGTTTTAAAACATGCTAACCCTGTTGCTAACAAGACAGGTTACACGAGCTAATTAAGCACATACTACTGCGAAGTGGGAATTGTGATGCTAGACGTTGCAGGTAAGATATAGGAACAATTTAAACAGAAAATAGAAATCGGGACGATGAAAGAACAAGCGACATCCTAGCCTCACAATTCGTAGGTACTTAATTAGTTTGTGTAACCTGTCTTGCTAACAACATACCATCTTTAGATTTATGTAATCGATTTATATATTTGTGCTAATTCGTTCCTGCGTAAGAGCCAGCATCGCTAAGCGGCGGAGCCGCGTGCGCATGTGTAAGAAACGAGCCGAAGGCGAGGTCGTTACTTGTATCTTTAAACGTTTTCTCAAGATTCTGAGTCTTAATTTTATTTTTACTAATATATGCTTGGTTTTAATTTTTACAGATTGTCTTGCTCAGAACTAAGGAACAATGATCACTGACGTCCAGCTGGCAGTATGTGCCAATTTGTTGGGAGCCGGCCTCTTCCTCCTAATAGTTCTATACCACTACATAGCGGCTAATCATAGCAGTAGTACCAAGTAGAGGTACTAGATCGTAAGATAATGCGTTAAATTATTCCGACTCCCACCACTATCCTGTTTAAATGCTGTAAAATGTATAGAAACTCTTCGTTCCTTTCCTCAGTTTCGAACCAAAATAATCAGGATTTTTTTCAATTATGCACTTTATTACTAATTTACATACGAATTACATAAATTCGATAAATACAATAAAATGATGGAATAAGGAAAATGTTGGAAATATGGTGTAAGGAAATTATGAATTATTTGTCATGCTGGTTCAACACGGGTTCAATGGTGCCAGCAACCAACAACAGCCATTGCAAAGTTATTTTCCACTATAGTATTACAAAACGCGTTATATTGAATATGACCTTGATTTCAGTATCCAATTAGGTTTTACAGAAACACTTATATATATATATATATGTTACACCCCAACCCCGAAAACGGCATGTAAGCGTTGAAACCAGCCACAGGCCGAAATGACGCCTTTTTCGAAATTTGACTGCGTGGTAACATAACCTAACCTAACTTAACTTAACCAAACTCCACCTAAGCTAATCTAACCTAACCTAACGTGATAGTATCATTATAATTAGGTTAGGTTAGGTTACCTCGAAGTTTTTGGGTAATGGTCAGTTGTGAAAAAAGAGCCCACAACTAGTTGTGGCTATTTCGGGGTTGGGGTGTAACATATACAGTAAACGACCTCGCTCGTGTCTTATTATTATATACTTCATACTTGCGCACGTGCGGTTGGCTCTATGGTTGGAACGGATTAGTACAAATATTTCCTTCAGTAAATAAATCGATTACCAATCTCGAAGTAGGTCTTTAGTCAGTGAGCTTGGTGGCAGCCTTCAAGAAGCTACAAGAAGGCCAAGATCTACCACGTTCCTCCTCCAGCGAATCAGCATCGCTATACAGCGTGGAAACACTGCCAGTATTCTAGCAATAACAGTACCCCCTGCTACTCAGTTCCATGAGATTTACAAATTATAGTTGTTAAAAAGGTGGTAAAATGTTAAAAGATGAAGTTGAAAATAAATTATACCTTATAGCAAAAAGAAAAAAAAATCTCGAAACATTCTGTAATGTTAGCGAGACAGGTCGGAGAAACTAACTAGCCTATTTATCTACGACTTATGAAACTAGGAGCTGTTAGTTTTCTTGCGTGATTTTTTCTATTTTCTGTCTTCATGTTTTGTAATTATGGTATAAAGCTTGTCACACGCTTCCACTACACACATATAAATGCGCCGCGCTGTGTTTTGAAATTGAACAGCGGAAGCGTTGAATTTAGAATAATGGTATTTGTGCCCCAGATTCTAAGAGCTTACAACTGTGGGACTTGTGTTGTCAATTTTAAACGCTTTTATAACAATATATTATTAAGTTTAGTCCAAAACGCCCTATCTCTATAACCGACGATGACTTAAAATTGGCGCAAACCAATGTTAATGTACGAGAGCTACGAGCACAAGCACAGGGTCAACGGTTCTAGACTCAACATTTTGCGCAGAGTCTTAAGATCTGATGCTCATTCCTGGCAAATGATTCCTTGACCCTCAAACGGGGGGTCAAAGGTCCTAAAAAACGACAGTTTAGAAAATTTCAAAAACTATGCCTTGCCGCACATCAAAATTTTCGTATGCACCGTAGGATCACATATATGGGATGCAAACCGTGATTTCGCCACTCCGGTGATTCCCCACCCTTACAACCCTCACCGTTGACCCCGGAAGTTCAACCGAGGTCAATCCGATCCAACCACGGCTTGTGACAGCAAATTGACCAGAGTTATATACTGAGTATTACCTTATGGTCTGACCCAACATTTGCCCCTTCCGGGACCAATACCGGTGACACGACTACACAATGTCATGTGACATCAAAATGAAAATGGCCGTACGGGCCTGGGGATCATGAGGTCAACTAAAATCAGCATCGATTTATCAGCATCAGCAACATTTCTAGCACACACGTGCCAGCAAATCTTTGTCCAGTGCTATTTAAATTTGGCACATGTGTCCTAGAAATGTTCAGAAAAAGTAGTTGGTTTCCGCGTTATTAAGGCGGGTTCTTGATGGCTTTTTTAAAAAAGATTTGGATTTCGGGTGAGGAAGTTCTTGAAGGCAGTTTGGCATAGTTCGTCTTGGAAACGAGGAGAGATATATGTCTTGATTATTTCTAGTATAATATTGACATGAAAAAGAGTGTAATTATTATACTACATTCCCTGCGTATGTATCTCCTCAGGTTATTTTATAATAAAGCTGAGCTAAATATTAATTATTAATATTTAGCTCATGAATAAATGTGGGGTGAACGAGCGTTCAAAATTATTGTTAAAATCTACCCAAGCGCAAAAAAGCAAAATGGTCCTCGGCTGTTTTATATGTCGCCAGCCCCTGATTAAAAAAAGTGGTAGAATCCAAATTCAGAAGCCTAAATTAAAAGTCAGGGAAGGACCACCGAGCCTTCTTACCTCCAAACATAATAGCAGCGAGGTGGGAGCAATGAAGGACGGTATTTTCCCAGCGTTAGTTCCACAGGAGTGCAAGTACCAACCAGTGGCAACGAGGTGCGGACATATTTTCCACAAGGCTTGCCTCAGGGATCACCTTGCGAAAACTCCTATAAGGTAATACTAGCAGGTAGCAGGCAACTATGGTTTCCTGCTCCCTTCCGAATTTATGTTTGCTGGAACTTCATTTAAGGTTTGGAGGTAAAGTGGAGTGCCCGGTCTGCTTCAAAGCCATGGCCTTCACCCAATGCTTCAACGTCTACTTAGACGCCTTGCCGGGACCGGAGTCTCGTTGCATGTTTGATCAGCTTCATCTACTGGATTCGGAGAATACGATGCTTCATGGCCAAATTCTGAAGCAGAAGGAGGAGCTGGATGAGTTGAGTTCCGCTCGGAAAAAGATTCAGACTCAAATCAACCGATTTGGGTAAGGCTGCGTTTGTATAAAAACTGAGTCCGCGTGGAAGGGAGATTCCGAAATTCATGTCGGAGGATCAATATGGTTTGTTTAATTTAAATTAATTTAGATTAGGTTACAAAAATTCGGTTGACCTAACTAAAAACTTAAAACAACCATATAGTAAACATAAAGGATTGCCAATCAAACTTCACTAACTTTGGCTGGGTTTCAAGTTTTTTAGTAGGTCAACTCCCATGTAGCTCGTCGTACGACATGAATTTCGGAATTTCCCTTCCACGCGGACTTAATTTAGTCAGAAGCGGGAAAGCTAAAACGCTAAGCCGCAGATGTAGCCAAAAAAAGAAACCCTTTTGTTATTTATTATTTGTTACATATTTTGAAGCTCAAATGTTTGGAAATTATTCTTATTTGAAGTATTTGTGATCTGTATTTTGGTTTCCAAAGTCTTGCAGAATCGAATTGTGTGTAAAACTTATACATATACATATATGCATTTTAATAATATCGTAAGCCACAACATGTTAAACGGAAATCGTACTGGATATGCACATGAATCTATGGATTCCAATAATTGACGCTAAATACGGTTTAAAGGGGCCTTAATGTAACTACTATCTGATCTGGCTTGCGGCTCTGAAGTGTTCATGACGCGCTATCAAGCAAAATATGACGCTTAGATGAAACATTCTGAATCTGAACCCCAGAATCCTATCCATTCTTTTCACACCAAATACGGCTTAAATGGCCTCAAACACGAACTCCCCTTCGTTCGGACGCTACAGCACGTGTACGTGTCCGTACGCCCATCGCTTCTGCATTTTTCTGGTCTTTAGGAAGGAGATCTTAAGAAAGACAAATGACCTGAATGTCTTTGACGAATTCTGCCGGAAGACGGGCTCGATTGAGGAACTGAAGAACAAAATGATTCTTTCCGAGTCCAGCATCAACGCTCTAGAGACCCAGAAACTGCAACTCACGATAATGATTGAGTGAGGCAGGCATATAGCTCCGAACCTAAACTTATGGATTTAAACATCGAATGAAAATACCTGTTAAGTGATTTATTTGATTAATTCCAGAGACCACACAATGGCAGAGAGGACAAGGGCAATCCGAGCAGCGACTGGAGCAGGCCGCTTGGCTTCGGGCCTATTTCCTTCCTCCTCTGAAGAAGCTCGCTTCCTGCCTTCCTGCTATGATGTCGGCATCCAAGAACAATGGAAATGGAGTTAGAATTTTCCTACCTTAACAGATCAACTTAACAGAATGTCCCTTGGCGCCATCTTTTATTCCCTAAGAAATAAGAAATACTTAAATACAGACATGAACCAAACAATCTTTTGATTTTCGTTTTTTTCTATTTGCTTTCCACCTTTTCTTGGGTTGGACGATGATGACCTGACGAGAATGAGACGACGCTTATTTGAGCATGAGCATGATTGAATATGAAATATACATATGTTACACCCCAACCCCGAAAACGGCCTGTGGGCGCTGAAACCAATGACGGAATTTCGAAATTTGACTGTAGTAATCTATAACCTAACTTAACTTAACCCAACTTAACCTAAGCTAATCTAACCTAACCTAACGTGATAGTATCATTACAATTAGGTTAGGTTAGGTTACCTCGAAGTTTCCGGGTAATGGTCGGTTGTGAAAAAGATAGCCCATATAACTAGTCTAGTAGTTGTGGCTTGTGACATTAATGAGTTGCCACGAGTTGCATATTGCCTGCGTTTGTATCAGAAATCCGAGGCCGCCTTTTTCAAGTTGTGGAAAATCTGTGGTTGAATTGGGCGAACAAAATTATTACAACTTCACAAATATTTAACATAGGTAAATGCGTGAATTAGTTCAGTGAAAATTGTAAATATAATATAATATTGTGATTTATGACAAGCAGAACTATCTGCTCTATTATTAGTACATGTGCGTAGTAAATAGTAACTTTTCTACGTAATACTAAAAATTACCCAATACAGGTTAGGTGGTAGAGTTTAGTTGTTAGTTATGCAATTTCCAGTTTCTCACTTCAATAATTTGTAATTTGAATTTCGAGTACCTACCAAGTTTACCAAGTTAGTTAGTTTTCGTGGATGCTTATTTTGGTTCTACTTTCGTCTTTACTGCGTTCTCCTTCGGTAAGTCCCTATCTATGTAGCATGCCCATACTGGATAGCAATTAAGGTACAAGCGAAGAGCTATACTACGATATCTGTCAAATTTCATATCATACGTGACTAGTGACGACGACGACGTCGCCTTCGGCTACTGTTAGTTTCACATGCGAAACTGTATTCAAAGCCAGGGCAGACACACTCCGGCTTCTCCTCTTCCGAGGTCCTCCACTAGGCTCCGAAGCTTAATGAGGTTGTCTCTGCGTTTCGAACGAATTCTTACGTGAGATTTAATAATTGGATACTATGTACTAATAACAGTTTAATAACAAGTAACGACCTCGCCTTCGGCTCGTGTCTTATACTTGCGCACGCGGCTCCGCCGCTTAGCGCGGTTGGCTC
>JAQFZY010001974.1:0-13235 GCA_034696285.1 Hypogastrura burkilli | reverse complement strand
TGCCAACTGTTGACAGAAATGTTTGCAAACTTAGAGACAAATAAATAAATAAAGAAAGAAAGAAAGAAAGAAAGAAAGAAATATATATAGCCGGACCTAGCGCTATTATATATAGGATAGACATCATCAACGGATGGTAACCATATTTACAATATTTATTTTAACTTAATTATGGAAAATTAAATAGCGAATGTCCAGGAAACAGAAACTCAGAATCGAATATGGAACAAATAAATGCTTCAAAAATTATTCAAAATTGTGTAATCATACGTTAACCCGTAAGCTGTAGGTAAGCTGCTCAGAACAATAAATACATAGTTAATCAACCTAACATTTACTCATAGTACTTCCCATTATGTTTCAAACATTTACTCACACACTTTTCCAACACAGATTATTTACTCACTTCCTGATAATATTACACGTTGGTATTAATGCTGGTGCCGGTATTCGATAGTGACGCCCAACAGTGTTCAAAGTTGACATTTTCCAGCTTTACTGCCTGCATTTTAGGCATTGGCATCGATAGTTTGACCTAATTATCGGTCGACATCCCAGAACATCTGCTACACCAGCAGACGACGAGAACGGAGATCCCAATCCCAAGACAGCCGATGTTACAGATCCAGAATGCGAAGAAGAAGAGAGTTCGGTCACAATATGACTCCGTTCCCGGTTCATAGTCCACGATTGGATAGAGCGTATAGACCAAGTAACAGAAGACGCTGAAGAGAGCCAGGTTAGCTAGGCGGAAAATACAGAAACTATAGTGGCAGAGGAGGCAGTCAGGTTCAACGTCTTCGTCGCTTAGGGCCGACTTGGCCCTCTTCCCGCCCTCAAAGAGGGTCAGGATTATAACAACGACCCCGATGGTAACGAGCAAACCGGGAAGGTGGGGCCGAGCAGTGCAATGGGTCGGGTATTCGTACTTGGCCCCAACAACAATGGACGTGATGGAGAGAGCATTGAGGAGGACGCCTAAGACGAGGGAACAACTGATGGAAGGGGCTCCGACCTGAAATAAGGCCGCTATTCGCCCACACCTTCTCGGAGGCTCCGCGGATCCAGAATGCTCTAAGTCCCTCCCTTTCTCCATATTTAGCTGTGGAACAAAATTAAGTGGCTAGTTAAGCTCTGGCTTCTATTTTTACAATGACGGAAAAACCTAACCAACCTCAACTGGCCTTAGGGATGCTTTTTCCGGTGCAAAGTTATAACTCCGCTTGTTTCCTGGTGATTTTCAGCTGAACTTTAGTGAAAGATGTAATATGTAATACCTCCGACGTACACAGATAGGCGGCAGGAGCTGTAGTATATTATCTACTCGTAAAACCAATAGTACACGTTTGTTTATTCATTTTGTACAATGTTTACATAAAGAATGGCTACTTTGGCAGTTGCTATGGCAAATTACGAATAAAAAAGCTCATTGAGTTTAGAACACATTCGGTTTTACCAGTGATTGATATTTTAGAAAATCGCGTCTACTCTTATTCAATCATTGATATTTTAGAAAATCGCGTCTACTCTTATTCAATCATTCAATGTGACGCCGAACCAGTGCATACTGACCTTTACAATTTACAACCTCCCTTAACGTTTTGACACAAACCTTTTGAGTGTGCACTATAATAATAATAAACTTTCGTTATATAAAACCTCCGATCGGTGTTGTCTTCTAATAATAATAATAAACCGTTGTAACGCATGTAATCAATTACCGTTAGGGGCGTGTTTTGGATCTAATTTGAGGTGGGTCTAAGAAGATTGGAACGGCTAAATGGGAATATATGTACATTCAAAATTTATTCTTAGTATTATGTGAAAGGAGACACTTAATATAGTTTTCTGAAGAGAGTGAGCTAGGAATTCTTCATGCAGGTAGTAATTAACAGCAGCAAGTATTAGGAGTGATTCGAAGGATGAACACAATAGGATGATGCATTAGCTATGTTTGCATATTTTAGCAATGAGTGTAGCGTCAACACTACATGCATGTGTAGGTTTCTGGAATATAATAGAGCCCCGGACTCAGCTTCAATTCAAGCACAAAAAATTATGACACAAGTCTCAGACTCCAGTAGTGGCCTATAGCAGATATGGGCTGGAGAACACTATGAAATAATGAGGCGGAAAGTGGTCAACAGCGGACCGGATTTTACTAGTGCGTACTTTCTGCCTTTACCGTTAATAATATACGGTAAGTGAGTAGCTGGGTTGAGTTTATTGAACCTTAGTGGAGGAGTGGGAAGTGAGAATACGGTGATTTCACTGCAAACCTATATGTTTTATTTAGAAATTAAATAAACAAGAAGCAGTTTGCCAAATCAAAATTAATAATGAACCTAGTAAGGTTCCTAGTTACCGATTTATGAAAAACAAATTCGGCAAATTTGAACCCTTCTACGTTTTCCAGTAGGTGTCAGACGGACAGACAGACAGACGGACAGACAGACGGACAGACATACCCTACTGTTCCCATAAATTCCCTAACGGTCATTAATAACCAATATATAATTTTGACTGACGGACTGGTCCGTCCGATGGATCCTGATGTCAGTCTTAACCCAGACCTACGAAATGTTATGCGTAATACGAAGATCAAATTCGAACTTGGAATTTTTAGGGTCAAGGGGTTAAGGGGTTAGGGTCAAGGGGTTTTTACCTTAAGGGCCAAAAACATGGTTTCTAGCAACGGTTTTTTTAGACTTTTGTTGACCCTTTTAATTCCTCCATGGTCCATAACATGTCTGTGATACTAGACCCTGCATGTTCACAGCGTCTAGCATCACAGTTCGTAGGTACTTTGTTTCTTTGACATGGCTTGTTAACATCACACCATTCGTTGAGTTAAGTAATCGATTTATTTACTAAAAAAAATATTTATACTAATTAGTTCCAAAGGTAGACCCAAACCGTGCTAAGCGGCGGAGCCGCGTGCGCAAGTATAATACACGAGCCGAAGGCGAGGTCGTCACTTGTACTTGTAAGATCTAAAAATGTATCATACTATTATACATTGCACTACATTAATTGATGAACTAAATGGTACCTATGTAGGTACAATCTTGTAGAAATGTCCATTAGAATTTGGCGTAATAAATTTTATTCATAGGTAACTATGCATGTAAGCTCACAGCAACATTTTAGCGTAAGGTTTTCACGCATGTATGGATAAAATAGAGTTCCTTGAATCCGAAATACGACCACCCTTGACACGATTCTCATTTGCAGCGGTTATTTACCGGCCTAATTATTAATTTTATGCGAGGAAATTATCAGAAACCACAGCTGCAGTAGGAGCTTGGACTGTATATAATATTATTTAGGTACTGGTAGGACTAACTGTTTGAATACAGTTCTCGCTAGTTCGATAACAATTCTACGCTTTGTCAAATTCTGAGGTACCTAATGACAAATTGACGACTGTTCCGCCTAAACGAGATGAGTTGGAAAACCGCAAATTATTTATTTTCCCATCTAATATTTAATTATTTTATCAAGACAGTACAGATAGACACATTCAGTAAATATACCTTCTGCTACCTAAACGAATAGATCCCCTACTGTAGTGTATACCAGCCACCGCAGGAAGGGAGACTTTTAGTCTTTATTTATTGTTAATGGTCTCCATTAATCAATAATAATATTCGCATCTCGCATCCCAGTCCTACGTGGTATTTCGTGGAACCTAGCAGAAAGGTCGTGCTTTGTCCCTTTTACTGACTCCTGGGTAATCCCTACCCTATTTTCCTAGTAAACAGAACATTACAATCGTTCCAGCAGAAGCTTGACAAGAGCAGTTAAACAAATATTGTAAAATTTCAGATCCCGAACTCATTTACACGATTTAATATAAAAGCAAGAGGAAATTCCTAATCTCTTTACAAAATACTTTGAGCTTTACTACTAAAATTAGCTAACCGGGTTTTATCCAGCCATGAAGTATCTACTAATACTTGCGTGTGTAGTTTCCTCGGTTTTAGGGGACTGCTGGGAGACCGGATGTCAGCTAGATTCCTGGGCCATAAGAGGTTGCGCACAGTATGGACGAACTGAGAATGGACGGCGAGGATGCCCTGGCGGAATCATTTTCAATTGCTGCTCGGGTTCAAACCCAGGCCCTGATCCGGGTCCGGGTACTGGTTCTGCCAGTAAGTTTAAATCGCCTTCTATTTTTCGTACCTACCGGAAACTGATCTCGATTCGCAGAAAAATTAATATTCTTGGGAGAAAAAATCATTTCTGGTTCAAACCTAAACTAATCTAAGTTAATCTAGTCCAGTAACAGTAACTTTAACGTAATAAAACCAAATATATACGTATAGTCAATTAAAATATAACTGAATTTTAATTATCATCTGGATTTCTCGATTCTGGATTTTCCGGAAAAAATCCATCTTATTCCCCACAAATGTATAATCTCATTGAATTGAAATCTGTATTTACCTTAAATTGTGTAAGGATTTTGGCAGCCATTGGATATCCATATTAATAGTTGAAATTGTTTTTTTTAAATTATAGGGGACATCACATTCAGCCAGTTCTCACAGGGCGTGACCCGAAACGGATACCCGGCCCCAACCCAGGCCCAGTACAACGCATACATGATCGGTCTTCCGAAGGGCTCTATTACGACGAAGCAGGAGGCTGCCATGGCCTTGGCCAACTTTCTCCAGGAATCCGACGGACTTCGAGCCAAGAGCGAGTACGCCTGCGTGAAAACGGGCTGCCCGGGTTCCTATGTCACGCCCGGCTGTGACGCCCAGGGGAAGCACTACTATGGGCGGGGCTATATTCAGCTCTCCTGGTGCTACAACTACAAGCCGGCCTCTCAGGACCTCTATGGAAGTGACATTCTGGTTCGGGATCCGGATCGGGTAGCTCAGGACGAGCAAACGGCTTGGGACACTGCCTTCTGGTTCTGGAAGGCACGAGTCCACAATCAGAACGGAGTCTCGGAAGGGAAGTTTGGAGCCACTGTGCGTGCCATTAATGGCGGAATTGAATGTGACGGGGGACGACAGGACCAGGCCCGAAGACGATTCGCTATGTATGGGCAGGTCCGGGCAGCTTTCGGACTGGCAGGCAGTGGGGATGAGCGTGGATGTTATAACTAAACCAGAATATTGATGCATCCATTTGACTTGGCTCTGGATTATTGGTTCAATTCAATATTGAAAATTAAATTATTTCTGTGTACAACACAAGCAATAGTTTCGGACATTTCCCATTATTTTCATGAAATATTTTAGTGCCAAGGTATGAAAATGTTCATTTAATTCCTAGCCTAACATCTAGTTTAATGTTCGCAAGACACATAATTTAATTAATCAGGCTTTAAGCCTTATCGAGAAGGTTATTCAACCTGCATTTCTGAAAAGCTTGGAATTACAAAGCATATACGTACTCAATACAGTTAGAATTTAGATACCTACCTAAATACTTTAAAGAGTATCCCCAATTTAACAAGAATCAAGTGAATGGTGTTTTATGCTGTGACCACATCCGTCGAGATCCACGGAAGTTCTATAATTATTATATTTCCCCCCAGCAGCCTGCCCTACAGTACTATGTAGTTTACTAAATGAAACTTTCTGTCGGTTTTCTGCCAGGTTTAAACATGCTAGCTAAAGCATTCTTAATTGTGTATTCCCAACCTTGACTTTGTGTTATTCCTGACAAAATACGATTTTCCTTAATATTAACTCTGTGGTTCAAATCCAAGCTCAGGAATCTATAAATGTAGGAGTCAATCATAATAATTGTGTCCAGCACTCCATCCTACTCCAAAAGGGAACATCCTAGATCGTAGTAAGTAGCAGCAATAAACTCTGAGGAAAATAAGCCAGAACCTCCGTGGCTAAACAATGCTTTCTGTGAAGATCCTCGTTGTGCTCGTGGGCGCTATCTGCAGTAAGACCAACCTTTAATAATATATGATAATAATATTAGATTTAAATGTGAGCTTAAATGCTTTCAGTTTCTGAATATTCGAACGCCAGCCAGTTATGGCATACGGCTAACTGTGACCCCTATTGCTACAATAACGATGCCCAGGGCTGTGCTTCTTGCTGCGTGGACGGGAGACTCTACGGGGACCCGAGCTATTATGGGAAGTGTGATCACTACCGGCGGTGCCTCTGTGATACTGGCGCCATCCTCAAGGCCGAGAGGTCTGGATAGGAATTTTAAAAACGTGATTCATCAGGCTGTCTTATTTAGAAGTGATCTGAATCTTACGATTCAAGTAAATTCCAAAGTGAATTTTCCAGGCAAACACCTTAGAGAAATATACTACTTGTATAAAGCAAGTTACCTAATTCTAAAGTATTGCAAATACAAGTATCGAAATAAACCGGTAATCACGTAATCAGGAATTATTTATCCACTAGTGCTACACTTATTCGGCAGTCTTCAGAACATGCCGGAGGCATGTGAGTAAATGCTCTGAGCGCCCATTATCTTGTCTAGCCAGTCATTTATCATGTCATAAAGGTCAGTGGCGAAAGCGTAGTTTAATCAGCAGGCCTTCAGAGCATAACCTATCTATATAAATTTGTCAAATTAAAAGTGTTCCAAAATCCAATCCGCTCCGACAAGATTTGAGACATTTTCGGTTCCTCATTTAGCTCAAATAGTTGGTATGGATTCTGAGCATCTACCGGGAGCCAAGTTGCGTTATTGACAGCTCCGCCAGGCACCCTAAATTTAATAGGTAATATAGTCATCAACGGTTACATTTCAACATTTCATATGGTCTTACCCAGTATCCGCAAAGGTGGCCCAGAACCTCACCACCATTTCTGAGAAATTGCCCAACTTGTGCCCAATGGGAATGTAGGGAAAGGCTTGGAATGGAAATAGGAACTGGAGCTCATCGGCATGACATTCTCCGAAGTATTCCTCCCCGCCATCGAATTGGGCCTGGGCCGGATCCGCCCGACTCTGCTCAACCTCCTGATTGAAGTAATAGAAATATACGCCTCGGCTCTCGTTCCTCCGGTTGAAGTTGAAATTAAAGCCGCCTCCGCCCCTTCGGCCGGTCCTATTCCCAGTACTGTTCTTAGTTCGGAGGAAAGTGGTCAGCGTGGCGGCTGGATGGGCATACTGACGGTCCGTGTACATGCTCGTGAGGTTCCGAACTGTAAGATTGCTTATCGACTCATCCCCAAAGTAGAACTCTCGAACTTGCTCAGCAATATCCGAGCCCGCCTCTTCATCCTGGATAGAAAGCTGAAGGTAGAGCCAGGGCACCACATTTTGAGTCCAGTTCGTGTTGAAAGAATTGAGGAGCCCAGGATCATTCATCAGTTCGAGGGAGTCCTTTAGCCCTTCTGCGTCAACGATTCCAGTTAGGAATGGGACTGACTTGAGGTTTCCGGCCTGGAGAGCATCCAGAGGGTTTGATGCCAGGAAGACTTTACCTTCGTCCGAGGCCGTGTCAGCAGAAATCGTAAACACGTAGTTGAGCTTGTTCTTGAGTTTCAAGCTTGAAACAACCAAGTCAGCGGCCGTAGTGTTCATGAAGAAGCTCGTCAGCTCCTGGTTAGTTGAGTTGGATGGACATCCCAAAATGTGGCCCAAGGCAAAGGCGTCTCTTAATGGAGAGTCCGAGAAGAAGCCTGGGTACAGAATAGTTCCAGACTGTGCGATGGCTCTAAATAATGTAAATAAATTCATCATTCATCTTAATCAACTCAAAAGATTTCAATAGACTTTAAATAAATGAATACCTATGAAATAAGCTCTGGCTCAGCGGGGAGAGCATGTGTGCCGTGACTTGGATCCCGCCGAAACTATTCCCAAAAATCGTCACTTTCCGCCGATTTCCTCCAAAGTTGGAAATATTGTCCTGGATCCATTGAAGAGCCATTACTTGATCCTTCAGGCCCTGATTCCCACTTGCTTCCGAAGTATTTGTGTTCAGGTTCCCTGCCCGGCAAGTAAAACCGCAGATTCAAAAAATCTTCACTACTATTACATGCGGGCCAAGGGCTTACCAAGAACACCAAGCCGATATTCCAACGTGATCAGTGTTACATTTTGATCCATAAAGTAGTCAGCCCCATAGCGCTGCCCACTTCCAAAGGCTCCTCCAGCCCCGCCATGGATATATACCATTACAGGAAACCGTCTTCGGCGTCGTCCCAGTTGACTCGGCTCCTATACGTATTATTCATATTCACACTGCATTTCTGTGGACGACTTACTCTTTCAAAGTAATTTAACTCACCTTTGGAGTGTAAATATTAAGATAGAGGCAGTCCTCGCTCCCTTCAGTAACGTCCGCCTGATCAGCCAATTTCTTGTCCCCGACCCGGAGTTTCTCAATACATGTGTTTCGAAAGAAGGTCCCGTCTCGTACGCCGTCCCAGGCTTCCACTCTTACGGGTGGCTGGTGTGTAAAACAAAATCAAAGGATATCGTACTCAAACTATAGGGTAATGACTCTCAGCTGGATTTGGGTAAAATTTGGCACTTAATTCACTTCTACATCTTGACCTTTCAAAAAACATTTAATGGAAGTCAAAGTCGTTGGTTAGCTCCTCGACCCTATACCGGTCAAACATCCAATTTACCCGGTGATAGCTTAGTGACTAGGAGAGGATCAAGGACGGGCCATATGGCTCTGACTGATATTTAAACATTGCTCAGGAGGTCAAGATCTGTAAGTATACCAAGTTTCAGCCAAATCCAGCTGAATTCCATCTTTTTCCAATGTGACCTTTGGGTGACCCGTAAAGGGTCAACGAGGGAAACCAACGGCTTTGACGTCCATTTCAACATTGTTCAAACGGTCAAGATTTTTAAGTGTAAGTACCAAGTTTCATCTAAATCCAGCTGTGTGTAATTTCCCCATAGTTTGGGTACAATATCCTTTCAGCATAATATCTGTATCTACTTTTACTCGGCGTTTCTGCAATTTTGCTTTGAACAGTTATTTGACGTAATTTTTATGTTATGCTATGTGTCTGTCAAGGCCAGATTTAGTTTCTTCTGGTAATCAGGTACAACTAAGAAATGTTCAAAGTCTCGGAAATTGAAAATCCTGTAACGCTGAATCGGTATTACACTACTAGGCAGTCCTCCAACTTCGCTAAGTATCTTGCTCCGATCATACTATCCTACCTTGAACCGCAGTTCCCGAATTGGAGGCTGAGCGTAAGGAATGCCGAGGAAGGCCAAGTAGTCCCTTCCCGCCCGAGACTTCATTCGTTTTCCCTGAATAGTCCCTTCCTCAACTTCGACCTGAATTGATTCGTCCACGCTGGTCGTTGAATTGTCATCCGAAGCGCCCAGAACGGGCCCAGCATAGTAGCCCGACTTCCCATTGCCAACGTAGCTCAACATGCTGATTCCACATAGTGCGAAGAAGCCTACAAAGGCACACAACAGGACCCAGAATCCGATCGTAGCAAACTTTTGAGATACGGACGGAGACCGCTTTGGCGGAAGTAGGGGTGCAGTTTCAGTTTCTAAGGTAAAATAATTAATGGAAGCCATGCTCAAAGGCTTATGTTATGAATACCTCCTACAGTGCAACTGTGCTGTATGGGAAATACATACTTTGTGAAAGAACGGACTTGGAGACTCCTAGTCTACAATGCAGCTACTGCAAGTAAGTATTCACACCGGTTGACACAGTCACATGAGTAATTTGTTATTTCTGATACGGTTATCATTTATCGGTTTAAATAAACTCTTCATGTTGATCTGAAATAGCTTCATGTTGCTAATACATATCTAGTCTAGTGTGATGACTTTTATCGCCCACACAAAACGATAACATGCCCATTACATAATTACAATACATGAAAAGTCTGATACTTGCCTTGATAGTTTTGCCTATAGTTAGTGACACCTCATATATTTTTATCATTTATTATGTTTATATGTATACACCTGTGATCCTGCACTCATGTGAAGTAATCCAGTAAAAGTGAATAACACTTTTCAAAGGTTCACATCTTGATGTATTTTATAATAGGGATATAGCTTAGACATTTACCACGACATATTATCATTAATGGTGTAAATAAGTATACAAAATGATGGTACGATTAGCCACGCCTCAGCTTTTCTCAAAAGCAATGGAATAGATGCCTACGAAGCTTGTCAGGTCAAGGACCTACAGAGTAGTACCTATGGCCATGAAAAACAGCCTGAGTTATTGAAGTTCATCCTTCCAGCCAGCAGCCACAACTAATCTTGGACTGTATCTTGTAAGGGTTGAGTTAGGTACTACTGCATACTAGCTATGTGCTGATATTGATAAAATACTCTTCGTGGATCCAAAACCATGGGCCACAAATTATTTTGAGAGCATTCATTATTCATAAAGTTATCCAGGCAGGTCTTGAAGTTGACGTCTGAAGTCTGAATCCATCCGATCTCGACAGAAGTTAGGCAGAAATTACCGCATCACATAATGAGATGCTTATTCAGATCCTATCTCCCAATAAAATACATACCACCACCGGGCAGAGTAGTAAGTTGTGAGGCACACGACTAGTATGTATTTAATCTTCAATAGAAAGTCATCAGTAGTGTATTTTATGTGTAAATTGAACACGCCCAGTCCAGAAAGGTTAGAGGGGATTTCGTATTGCCCAAGCCTATATTTATTTTGCAGTATACTACAAAGAAGACTATAATTACTGAGTCAGGCGAGGATCACTCTGTCCATGAATGTAATTCCTAGTAGTAAATGTAGAGCGCTAATAGGAGAGGTCCAAACCGAACGTATGTACTGTGGTAGTATTAGTAGATGTTAAGTCGCCAAGACCTTAGCTAAGAAATTTTCCGAATGTATGAGGAAGGGTCACTCTTCCAAAGATCACCCTCCACGTCCATGAATCCAAAATGTAATGTCAATGTTATCAAAAGGAGGTTAGGCATGTAGTAATTGGATTTTCATTAGGGCCGGCCTAGAGCCGCTATCCGCCCTTCGCCAAGGATTTATATGAGTACGTGATGTGGGAACAGTCTTTCCACAAGTTCCGTTCCACAGCTCAGGTCCTCCACAAACGCAGCTTCTCCAGTTTAATTCGCTACCATGCAGGTGAGATCCTTAAACGCCCCTGTTCCCCATTCAGATCTTCTATTAAAAATAAATTGAGGGGCCGGTAATAAAATGTCATATATTATTATCATCGTAGATAAAGAATTCCAGAGTCATGGCCACGAAAAAAGTTCCCCGTTCTTGAAAAGATCCCTATCCTTGAATACAGAAAACAGTGGCTGATTGAGTGCTCGGAGTGTCAGATTCGGATGAATTGTCAATATGGTCGGAAACTGGACCTTGATGCTTGTCTTCCTCATTTGTGTCGCTATGATTGATGGAAGAAGTGTTGGACGCTCCACCGTTTCATATCCTTCTCAAACGGGAATAATTATGGTAAGCTCAACCTGTCTCCAAGTACTGGTCTGCACACATATCGTTTGGAGAGAGAGTTCCCGTTATAAGGCCCAAAACATAGTACTTGGGAATTTACATCTAAATCTGATCTAACTATTTTAGGCAAATTTGGAACCAGCCAACAGTGTGGGGCCGATTCAGCGTTCCCGCCGAAGCGTCTCCTATCTCTCAATTATGGGCCCAATTGAAACTCTCCGTCAAAGCCTCCTTCATCAAATCTATCAGAAACAATATGCGTCAAGAGTTCAGGCCAATGCTGATCTGTTGAGCCAAATTGGCTGAAGTACAAATATTATACCTACGCAAATACTTTATTGCGCTTCTTCAAACTTATTTATTTCTGCGAAAATGTATTTATAGGAATGCGCGTTTCGGGTAACGCTAGACTATTGCGTTTTAAGGTCTCCCATAGATAATCTGTCATTGGAGGCAATTTCTTGTTAAAATGTACTTCTAGCCAAGGCTACGGAAATTCCTTACCTGCTGCGCCAAGTTAAAACGAAACACATAACGCAAAAGGAAAAAGTTTGCTAGGTACAAACCATGCTTCCGGTGGCTGGTTGCGTAACAATGATGACACCAACCGAGTCTAACTTATGAGTAAGGATTACCTCAATTCTTTCCAAAACGTTTCCCCTATAAATAGTTTGTATTCCGCCTAATCCGGTTGTTATAAATAGCAGGTAGAATGTTATCCGTTAACCCCACGCACCCTTATTTTGAAACCGATGATGACGGGAACGAAGGGCGTAGGTTATGTATCGGAAGTGTAAGTGCAGCTATTTATACTCTATTCTGCAATCACTATTCGGTGTAATATGTAGTGTAACTGACCACCTAACTGTGTGACAATAATTAGGAAGTTGGAAGATCCGTCTCAACCTTGTAAGATATCCCTTCTTTCTAATGTAAATTCAAGAATGAATCTCAGTAGTAGTTTCGTATCATGTTGATATATAGCCGAAAACCTGCACTCAAAGTTCAGAGTACAATGTCCAGCATGGGCCCATCAGTCATGTCATGACCCTATCAGATGCAGTAATGGGTCAGAAAAATAATAATTGCATATATTGCATATTATTGCATAAAGTATTAACTTCTCGAAAGTCCATAGTTTTTGTAAGAAGTTGAAACTATGGCTTCTAAATATTATAGTAGCTTGACTTTCACCTTTACCCCTTCAAGTGTCCCCTTTAAAATGCTGCACTGCAATATTCCCTCCCTCATTAATGAGCAGAAAGTGTTGAAATGTGCTGTGCGGCATTTATAAAGGTATACAATAGATACCGAAGACTTCCAGGTCCTCACGCTCAGTAACTATTTAATTATTTGGCTAAAGTATTTTGTAATAAGAGTCAAGACTCAAAGTAACAAGAATGAAAAGAGATATTGTAAATTTAAAATACTTACGGAAGGCAAATGAGTCAATAAGCCGTAATCAAATCTTCGCCATCATGTAGCTGTAAGAAAAGCTCATTCAAAATCGAGCACAAATAGTACAATGTTCGTGTAAGGAAATATGACAATAAATCAGATTACAAATTCCTCTCATAAAATTAATTCAGTCATTAAATACAAAGACCTTGTTAAACAAATTATTCTCACACTGATCTAACTATTTAAAATTATAGCCGATTTTGCACCATCCGCAACCTACAGGTCGAAATTCTCAACGTACGCTCACAAAAATCGTCCCACAAAAAGTTATGACCAATACAAAAACCAAGTGTGAATACGGGATTTTTAGGGTCAAGGGGTCAGTACCTTAAGGGCCAAAAACATGGCTCCTAGCAACGGATTTTTTTAGAATTGT
>JAQFZY010001973.1:0-13237 GCA_034696285.1 Hypogastrura burkilli | reverse complement strand
AAACTTAACTTGTTTCGTCCTTTTTAGAGCACACTCAGGCATACTCAGCGACGTTTTATCAGGAGCATTTTTTTTCTCTTTCGTGAAATCAATATTTTTCCGAGTGGATTTGATATAACACCCCATTAAGTAATACTGTACTCAATTACCACACATACTGTCGTAGTTAGCATAGCATTTAGCATACTTCGTTTTGACTACCTACCTAAACATAGAGTACTTCTCAATTTGGGCAAAGAGACTGAAGACAATTAGCGTTAGCAGTTTTAAGTTCATTACTTCTTAGAGACAATACGGATTCGTAACATGATAGGAGTAACTTTTAAACCGTCATAGTATTCCAACAACAACTATGTAGTTATGTATTGTTTACTGTAATGGAAAATGTAACCAAACTCGACTCTCACTCTCTACGCCGGAGTCATTGACTAAACGAAGGGAAACAGTAATTATTGTGGGAAATTGTGGAATTAATTAGTATGGAATGGGGTCAGGACGACTGTTATTGTTATAGTCTCATCTCCACAAACTGTATCTTGCTGCATATACTACGAATTAAATACCCACGCTTTTTGGACAACGTTAACCGTAATCCTAATTGTACCTACTTAGAAGAACTCTAAGACTATACATATGCTTGAGCCTAATATTGATTGATTCAATTAAACGAGTTCACACTTTCAATTTTAAGAATTACTATACGATAGTTGGACCCTTGAAGGTGAGTCTTGATAATTATAATGTTTATATTTATGCGTACGGTAGCATGCTACATGCTATGCTGATGAGTGCCCTTGCTCTGATTCCATAATGATCTCTGATCTGTGGAAACCTTTTGGGGGAAGCTTCGACTAATGCAAATATTTATGAGACGACTTGTCACCTTTGTTGTGACATGATTGGCTGGTAGGTGACCGAATAGATACAAGACGGAACGTCGAGAATGTCTTCAAACGAAGTCCCGAATGTATTCCAGGAAGTTTTTGAAGGATTTCCTCCATATGATCTTTTTCTGTACCTGAAGTTTGAATTTCTTTTGATACTTTTTGATTTTTTACGCTAAACCCCAGTAGCTATCGTGAATCGTGCTTGGTGATATGATCGATTTTATATTTTCGACGCGAAAAAAGGAACGAAATTTGTTTTTTCATAATGGTATTTTTTAAACTTAACTTATTTCTATTGCTTGTTTACGTAGTTCGCCGTATGTGTTACATCATGTGTTCGTTCAATAACTTTCTTAAAATAAATTGTGGTCTTTCGATAAAATGACTATGACTGACTTAAAACATCATCCTTGATAAACATGTCTTGACCATAAAAATTCGATCATTTCACTTGTCGAGAAACTAAAATCGATAATATCACTTAGGACCGCTGAAATATTTGAAGTGTTAAAATTTTTGTATATAATTTATTTTAGCATCCTACTCAGGTTACATATTTAGTTGAAGCTCCTACTAATTCTTTAATCATAAATTAAAATCATATTGCAAGACAAATTGCACATTTCTCTATTTTGATTCAACACTACAGGTTAATTCTTTGGTTTTTTAAAATTTAAATTCAGTGACCGCCCCAGCCCATTTCATTCAAGATCCCCTCCTGTACGCCCTTCCCATCCACTTTACATATGAATAGAAACTATGCGGATTTCGCCTTTGTATCCCAGCATCTGATGACTGCATGCGCAATACTAATGAGCTATCTAATATTCCTACTACCTCATGAAATTGGAGCCCAAACTTAAGGGACCACTGAAATGGGAATTTTGCACATTGCACAGAATTCTGAAGAAGCGCCATTTGGAGGTGACAAAGAGAAAGGCCATAAAGATGAAGGAGGGCCGGACCGGATATGTAAATTAGTGGGATCGCATCGTAGAAATGCTGTAACTCAAAACTTCAGCATAAGAAGGATCCTTTGACTATCTACCATACTGAGTCAGTATCATTGTCCCTGAGCATATCCTCCTCCTGAATCTCTGCATAATACGGTACAATAGCTCAGGAATCTCCTGGGAGTTAAGTGACCTGTGATTCTGATAAAGCTCTCCGTCTATTGGCACGGGAAATTATGTACATACATTTACGGAATACATAAGTTATTTGTATGAGCCTGAACAACAGCATGAGACTCACCAAACCACTTAATAGGAGTTGATACTCCATGTCCATAATACAAAGATCCTGATTAAGGATTATATAACTATGTAAGCTGCTCCAGCCTCCAGCTTGTGATGGGAATCGTAATCGGAATCAGGGATGCATTCCTTAAAATTAACACCTTACACTCTGATTGTCGTTTGGAATGGCATTTTCCGCTTAAAAAATACAAAAAGGACTGACTGGTCGGTGTGGAAAGTATAATTGAATCAGTCGAAAAGGATATCGCACAAAGCACCTAGCAAATCGTCCTCAGTTGGATTTTGTTCAAACTTGGTATACTTATGTTTAAAGTTTAAATGGACCTCAAAGCTCGACCTCGAGGAATCCACCTCTGACTGAAACGTATTCTTTCTGCTCATACCTCACACCTAAATCAACAAATTCTAACTACTATTAATTTAAACGGAATAATAAAAAACATAACTGAGTTCCAGATTACAAAACTAGCTAGAATAAAAAGAAGCCTTCCAGCCGTGATTAGTAACAGTGATTATGAATCCGGCCAGTGGAATTTAAATAGGTAGATGACCCTTCGGCGAATCTTTTGCCAATTTATCATTTAAATATGGAAAGGTGTGAGCTAGTGGCTCCTGTCCTGAATAAATTCTTGAGTAAACTTCATCTTCTCAATCTTGCCTTTAAGTACCGTGTATTAGGCACGGATTCTGCCATCAGCCCAATCCGTATTATCAGCGGCAGATAAATGGGCTCCTGAGATGAAATTGACAGTTAGGGGGATGGCCAGGCTCCATCAATTAATTATTAAGTGTAATAAATCATTCCTGGACGGGAAGGCGGGACTCCAGCCGCATTTCAATCAATTCTCAAATCCTTCCTATTCGTACAGTAGTTTATGATAAATAGTACCTACCTACCAGTAATCGACCACGACTTTGACGTTTACAACTAGCATAAGAAGCTAAAGTATTTAATAACTACTACCTAAGCAGTAAATGGCATGTTGTACATATTTGCTATGCTTATGGTATGGTTAGTTCATCCTTGTGTGAAAATTCGTAAAATGCTGAAGCCAAGTCAGACAGTTAGGTTAGGTCGTATGCAATTCTTACTTTGGGTACCTACGTTGTAACCTACCTAACCTAACTTAAATATGTAAAGTTAACAAAGAAACCGAGAAAATAAACCAAGAGCAGGTTTTCAGCGCATTAACTAAAACACAGTCAAATACAGTATATTCCTGAACGAGTAATATTTTTTCCTGAACTAGTAATATTTTTTCATAAAAGAGTAACATCTTTGATATGAAGCAGTTTCCTGAGCTCGTATTATTATTGCCAAATCAGGAAATGCTCTTACGGGCTAGTGCGGGCCTGGGACGACGACGACACCGAATTCGTCGGAAAAATGTACGCAGAGAAGTCTATGACCATTCTGCATACAATGCATGGACATGGACACCTCGGAATCCAAATTATTATTCGCCTGATTAGCGGGCCCTGACATTGACATTAAGGGGATTTGCATTGGGCCTTATGGCCGAGCCGTATGACGCTCCCACTTTCCATAACAGCCGCGGCCCAATCAATCGAACCGCCTCGCATTGTACCTTTACTATTGTGCCCACGTTCTCACTTAAGTACATGGATCCTGACATGACTGTCAAAATCCAAAGGCCACTCAACCCGCAGCTGTATTGTAGATTACGTAGAGAGATCCACTAGGCTCCCTTTATCTGCAGACGCCCAACAGATGAATGAGTGGTCAAGATGAAGATGAGAGTCTTTATTGTATGCACTACGTATGTATACTTCATTAACTTATCTTTAGTTCCGTAGTACAGAGTAGGTACAATAAAAGGGTTCTGAGGTTTGGTTTCACGGCAAAAAAAATGGAGAAAACAGTTCTAAGTTAACAGTTACGGAGGTTTGGGGCTATAGTAGAAAGCTTCATTTTTGTAGCCTCTAATAGGTACATAGGTAGAGGAGCAGAGCTTGGTCAAACTTAAGTACAGGGTGGGGAGTTTGAATTTTTGGACAGTATAAAATTTGAATAATTGGAAACCTGAGTCCACACACAAAAGGGGTTTTAGAAACGGAGTTCTTGAGGCTGCGGCCAGTTCCGACAATATTCAGGTAGTATCATTGGGGGAAGTCGCGGGACTGCGGTAATTGTAATTTGGACTTTTCACGCTATTAAGATAGGACAGGGTGACAGGATTGGGAATTGGACGGGATTGAGGGACAAAGCCTCTAAAAGTTTCTGACGGGACTCGCCATTTTGCCCCTTTTGTGCCTCGGCCTCGGCTATTACCTGAAAACCACAAGAAGGAAATACGAGGGCTGGTTTCATTTATTATGTTGGAGCTAATGTAGTACAATGACTGTGGACATTGTCAAGTTATCTACTATTGTTAGTGTGAGCTATAGGCGGTTTATTGTATCCTAGGAATACGAGTTTTGCCTGATTTCATGTGAAAGCTTGACGACGCCGTAAAGAGAAAATTTTAACTCATCGGCAAAGTGCGAATTAACTCTAGAAGAATTAGTTGGGTGCGTGACATAATGGAATAAAAAAAATATTGGAATCATTATTTCCAGCCGGAAGAATTTGAGGTTTCAACGGGAAATTCAAAAGCTAATCTGATAATCCAGCTGAATTATGGTTATTTTTTTAAAAACCTAGTAAATTAAATTGCTGTTACATTAGAAGCGTAGTCAAAACAACTATTTTATTTCACCGAATCTTGTATATATCCTTTCCATCTAAAGTATGCTGGATTCCGGAAATCACAAAAACTCAGGGTCTTCCCAACCGTTAAGCCATCCTATTAGTCAGAGTCATGCTAATTTCGTATTCAGTATCAGCCCATAATGGGGAACTCCTTGAGACTTGCAAAACCATAAAATAGTAATAATGAGCTTTAGTTTTAGTGCTAATTCATTTGCAATTCATACAATACTCTGCGGTAGCTTTTATAGGCGTCATTTGCTTACCTAAAAGAACGGATATTTAAGCGAAAAACGTGAAAACACTGTAGTTTCCTCAAAATGCAGTCTTGTACGTCGAAGGTCAACTGACTTGAGCCAAAAGACTGTTTGCATTGAAGCCTTTTGAAAGATTCTATATTGTACATCCTACGCTTGCACACCTGCATTCATTAACTGTAGTAGATTAAAGATGACGTACCTTTTTAAAGTGTCAACAATGGGCCTAGTGGTGAGAAAATAATAGATACAAAGGAAAGCGTAAGTTACATAAGGAAGTCCCCGCCCACGACATAATAATGCTAATGCGTAGGCTAGTGCTAATGCTCATTCACCTAATTAAACGGATGGCTGAATCTGGGTTTGGCTTTGGTCTTTGGTAGGAACCTCTCTTTTCCTAAGTTACATAGATAGTACTGCTTATAAGGACAGATGATGAGTGCCGATTGAAAATTGCAACATAACTTAGCATTGGAGGCTACGCCTCATCCTCATAGTTTTTGCTGAACGTGGACTAGTGCAAGGCTTAAAGTTTTAAACTGGAACAATCTGTAGTAGGACTAAATATTTAACAAACCTACAAAATTTCCTTGATTTTCCTCCAGAAAGTGATTCACGAACTACGCCAGCTAAATTCAAATTTAAAATAATCTAGCATTATATATTTCAATTGAGTCCTAGAAGTCAAGGGCTCATTCGAATTGGATATGGAATTCGATGAACAGGCCACATATATGTACAAAGTTGTATATTTTAAGCTAAGGAGGCCTTCATGGACAATGTACAAGGAGCCATGCAGGTATGAGGCCCTATTTTAAAATATCTCCCCGCAGGCTTTCAGCCCTGTGTACCTGATACCCTGTACTCTTTGTAAATTCTAAACTGAAAGCTCAGGTAAATGTAGGACATCCCTTATGCTGCAGGTATTTTGAGATCATGAAGGGTGAGCCGGTGTCCCGGGTAAAAGTGCATTGGACCTTGGACAATTGAAATTCTAGTAAAGGGTACCTCTCAAACATTTTCTAAAATAAATAGAGGAACCTTGATTTAGAGTATCTGCCTAAGGGCCGGTCTTCGTAATTGTATTTGACAACTATTTGTATATTAATGTGACGATTGACGATATACATAATTCTAACCTAATATTAAACAAGTAATAAGTATTGTTATCGAATAAGAATACCAATAATTGAATGGCTTTAGTTAAATTTAAAACGTCGAACGGATGGATTCAACCTGTAGTGTAGTAGCATAATAATTACTTACCAACATTAAAATTTATCGTTGTTGTTTTTGACTGGCATTTAGCAAACCTTCGTAAAACAGATTTCGGGAATAAATTTACGTCTCCGCTGACTCTACCATATATGTATATCATATATACTAGGAAAATGGTCGTATGCACAGACAACAGACAGAACAAATTATGGAACCTACCCTAATGTACACTAAGCTAACATAATCTTAGCTTTATGAGCAAAGAAAATAGTCCCCTTCATGAGAATAGGTTTCTTTTTTAAATACAGTAATCAATATTTAAAAAAAAAGATTACAGTGCCAACAGATGAGCTATCCTATGCTTCTACGCAATCTACACTACTTGGAACCTGGAAACCTGGAAAGTCCGTGTTTAACATTTGATCCAAATAAAATAAATAAATCTTATAACGGCTCCCAACTGCAAAGCAAATCCGATTTGGCTGAATTTGTTCCATCAGCTTATGTCTAATCCTTATCAGTCTTACCTATGTCCTATGCTTCCCTGTTGTCCGTTGAAACTGAATGTTAAATATTGCGGCATAAAAAAAATTTGATTTCAGCATCAAATGTTAGATTCTCCGCTAGTTCTATATAACTCAATATTTTTGTGCAGCATTAAATACAAGGATTAGAAAAGGCGGAAATTTTAAACATTATTTTACGGCATTTTATACCAGCTGCTGGCTGGACCTGGGAAGCTATTCGTCGTACGTATACGTAGAGACAGCTTTATACAAAACATGGCAGTCTCTCCTGCAGTACAGTACAAGGTTACGTATACTCGGCTACAGCGTACGGCAGTCAAGAAAACCTGTCTTGAATCCCAAATCCGAAGGTATGCAGATCCATTTGCTCGTAGGTCCTGGAATGCCAACCTGGCTCCTCAAAACGTAACCATTTCCCATGCCTTTGCCTTACGAGTTGGGAAGCCTTTCAGCGCCTCCATTCTACAACAATGAAGGGAACTGCCTTTGGCTACTAATGAAACCCAAGCCAAGCCAGAGCCAGTGTCCTGCAGCCCAAGACGAGCTTCAAATTGGAGTGCTACATAGTAGTAGATGCCTTGTGTTCGTATAGAAGCTTCACTTTCACTGACTTGAGGCTACAGGTAAATTCCTTGAGTTTCTTATGGAGATGGAGAGCTCCTACACTACCACTACAGAGGTAAGATTCCACCTGAACTTATTACTCAATCCCCTATCCCGCCCCCCAGACTCAAACCAGTCAGTCCCTCCGCACATTTTTTTGGCTCTGCCTTTTCCTGACTCAGTCACTTATTTGCAAACTAGTGTTGGGCTTGGGAACAGGTCTCTGCTCCTTGGATTTGGAAATACGTATTTGGTTGCGGTGCCCGGCGGATCCGAATCAACGGCCTGTTGTGTGAGTAGCATACGAATTATTATTGCACGTAGACGTAGAGCGTTGGAATGGCAGATGGGGAAAATGCGTGTATTGCGTCTTGTGTTGTGTGTCTGAAGGTTTGATCGAACCGAAGTGACCCGGAAAAAGGAAAACCCGGCATTTCCCTATTTGTTCTATTCTGCGGACTCTCGTGTCTGGCCTATTGGTCGGTGTGAGTGAACTCTTTAGCGTGCTTTTGTGCTCGGCCCGAATTTCGCGTATTGTACTGCCTTTGTAGCGAGGCTAGATCCTTTGTGTAATTTTTTCCGGTATTGGTACGGACAGTTTGAATTAATAAATTTTTAATTGACAGTGTTTTCGATTTATATTTTGACGGTGTGGGAGATAAATAATTAGTTATTGCATTCATCACTTTTATTCAATTTCAGCCAAAAAACAAAACCATAAGCTTCTTCTGAATGACCCCAGATGTGTTACGTCACCTAAATTCTCAAATTTTAGAAGCAATTTGTTACACGGTAAAGGCTTGAAGCTAGGAATTGTAAAGAATCGCGTACACTGCTGTCTTTTTGCAATATTGGGCTTAGTAGGCGCTTTGGTTTGACGAACCGAACTCTTGGCTTATGGTTTGCGCTTGTCTGCAGTGACAGATACTACCTACATACTGCAATTAAAAACAGTTAGCCTCTTCTACAGTTCTACACAATAATTATACTCTTGGTTCAATGCTACAAACACACAGACCGCAATAGGTTTATAATAAGAGGAAGCACGCAAGAAAAAATTAAGCATCTCATGGCAAAAGTTGAATGAAAGCTGAATTATACAGATCCTTGCTAAATAAAAAGGAACAGGTTAATCTTAATCTTACCTGAGAGATTCTAGATTATAGGATACAATAAATAATACTCAGTTCCTAATCAATGGCCTTCCTTTAATTTTATGACTTAATACAGGACAACATCGAGTGGAGCTGAATCGTTGAGGATTGAAGAAGAACACTTTTAGCCGGATCGTGATTCATTTGATCCTAAATCGCGGAAAAGAAATTGTGTTCTAATGCCGCGAAAATGATTAATTGTGCCCTTGCCGTCGAGTGAGCGTGAGAAGGCTCTAAACCTCTAAAGGATTCGGATGAGCCTAGTTCTAGTGTCCTTGGTGCAGTTCCTCAGAATGTTGATTCCGTGATTGGTCTCGAGGCCTCGAGTCCTGAATGGTGGAAAAGTGTCGTGGAAATTCTTAATAAGTTGTGGAACTTCCAATTTGCAATGGGTGGCCTGAGGACATTTAGCTCCAGGTGGAGCCTATTATTCTCTGTGATCACGTTAGTGTCTGTGACCCAAGTGACATGGGCCCACGTAGGCCTAACTTTCCCGCCTGCCCGTAAGTATGACCTGGATTTTCTGGACAATGTCCGGACCAAGCCTCCTTGTGGAATGCCAAAGTCACCAGGTAAGTAAGTTTTTATTTTACCGTAATACTCTTAGTCTTAATCTTCGCATTATGACATTATGAGATCAGAGGTTATGAGGCTTAACTGCTCCGCCTGTACGTCATAAAAAGTCATTAAAATGTTTCACGTTTGAGTGAATTATTTCGATACCTAGTTTTTAATTTTTAAATTCAATTAAAAATGACGATCTACGAATCTAAGAAAAGTTCGAGAATTTTATTTTAACAGATAACATGTTTAAAATCGTCAAAATATTATCTTCATTCCAATTTCGATAGGTTATTTTCTTATTATTTTTTAGATTGTTTACAGAGAATAATTATTTAATTTAGCCCTACATAGAATTCCACTTTTTGTATTGGTACTGGATTGCAGGGCAATTATTGTATTATTACGTGACGTGATAGGTGATAATGATAATGACAGCAAGTTGTGGTGTAGTGCAGCCAGTAGTAGGCCAACTATTGTATTTTACCTAAACCAGCATTCTACTTTAATTCACACAATGAAAGAAAAAAGGGGCGAAGGAAAGGAGTGAAATGTGGGCTCCATTCTTGCATAACGGGCCGAGTGACATCAATATTGGGTTAAAAGTCATCAGGTAACCTTAGGACTGAATAATCCTGCCTGACATCCCACCCGTCTCCCCATTATTCCTGCCCTACACGATACACCACAAAATGGAATTAAGAGCTCAACGTAATAACAATAACCCAGTAATCCCTGCACGGAGTACGCTTAATACCATGGGAACATTATTTAATTCCTTTGCCAAAGAAAAGGATAATTCAGACTGCACGTAGTTAGCCGATGTTTTTGGCAAACCAAAACCAAAGTCAAACTCATTGTCTGATTCGCTGTAGCGACACATTTTAGGTGTCGATTGTCGATGCTTTGTGGGACTTGCTCAGAAACGTCAACGTCTATCTGTGAAATTAGGCATAAAAGCTTTATTTCTAAACGCCGTGCCTGATTTCCGAAAATAACCTTTTAATTTAATTAAATACATTATTATCGACATTCCGATTTCCAGTTGGTAGAAATTCTCTACATATAAGTGATCAATTCGCAAGCTCGAGATTTGTGCATGTTATTTGTACTGTAAAATTTAGATTTATTTATTTATTTTTCACTGCAAAATTTAGATCTTAATAGGGCAAAATTATTAATTTTGGAATTTTATCTATAACAATGTAAAATATTATAAAATGATCCTACTTACTCCTACAGTATAAATGTTGCATGTTAATATTCTCATTTCGGCTTGGACACCGACCAGGAAAGTAACTGTACCTGCCCTTCATCTGTGGATTCTGCCTAGAGCTCCACATAGGAGTAATACATAATTACAATTACATACGTCAGCCCCGATCTTATCATCAGTTTCAATTGGTCACCTCAACCCTAATTTTTTCCCCTTCTTGGTCCTCTTCCTTATCTTCTTCCTGGGAAGGCTTCTCTCTACTGCCTTCGGCCAGATAGACGCGGAAGATGCAGAACTCTTTAGTCAAACCAAACAACGGAATACCAGGAGGAGGAGACCAAAAAAACTGAATAAACCTGATCTCATCTTCGGGTCCAAGTCAAAGTTTATGGTGTTTTTTTTTACGCTGGTCATCCTAGTGGATTCCGTTTTTGCAGTAGCAATTATTATGTAGTATTCTTGATTCTTGCACATTCCGCCTGGTTCTGTTTCTGCGACTGGGATTTTCCGTTAGTATGTAAAAAAATAGTACTGCCTTTGATTTGTTACATGTGCAAATATAACCGGCATTTTTAGCATTATTTCACTGCGCATTAGCGTGGCAAATTTTTTTATTTATAAATAGGCCCAAAAAAAATGTTTTAAAATTATGAACTAAATTCCATCAAAGTTAAGCCGAAATTAAGTGAAAGAGCCAAGAGCCCTTATTATTTTCGTGCCGTCTGCAAGGACGTCAATAACTATCACTTAATCTCACCTAATTTGAGTTGGTAGCAATTGTTCAAATTTTGAGCCTCGTTGCCCAACTAGGCCAAAGAAAAATGAAACCAAGTTTGCTGAACTCCTTGGGAAGGGATCATATATGCATCTTGCAGAAGCTATAGATGGATGATGGATTCTGTACTACATAATAAATACTGAGATCAGTACCTTCGGTTACGACGGTACGATATGATCCGTATAATGATGAATGATTATACTGATCAATGATAGGCACTTGTCAGCAATAGCGATAATGTGTACCTTAAATCTTAAGCGATGCTCTTACCTTGATACCCGTTCACGAAATGGTTCAGGATCCAATCCAATCCAGGAAATGCATCAGGCATGGCCTCCCATAAAATCCCATCAAAACTGATTTGTCATTTATTAACAAGTTAATGCTAATTTTATAGTCTCGTACTTCGTCTTTGAGCAATGTTAACATGTCTTAGCTAATTTTGCCGTACTGCAGAGCAATGCTATACAATTAATTTCTCGGAGCATTTTATAAATGGTATGTCACACACTTAATGGCCGAAATATATTCTAATACTGATTCTCAGCAAGAAAATTGATTTTCTGTCTAAATGTTTAGGTAGCATGAAGTGAACTAGTGTTAAGTTGCAAAACCAAATCAAATCTAGGCTATAATCTTAGGATATCTTAGCTTTGTGAGGGACGATAACAATTTAATTTGCCAGAATCACTATTTTTTGAGGGAAGTTTGAAGATAAATAGTTGTTTTTTACCTGCCATAATAAACGTCATTTAATAGTGCATTCCACATTCAACAACAGTGGGGCGTGTAGACGGTTTGTCTTTTAGTCAGATAGTCATATTACTGCGTCGCTATACAATTGAAATGGTTGACCCTGAGACCAGCCGATGAAGACAAGATAGTCCTACTACGTAAATGTGATTTAAGCAGAGAAGAAAAGGATGCAGGAACAAATACGGCGTGGAATGGAGGTGACCTTAGTACCTAATCTGTTGAGTCACAGCTCTTCACAAGAGACATTGTTTCGTGATTAGTGATTAGGATAGTACTGGGTATGTAAGTACCTGCTTATTGTACTTACTTTATACAATTAAGAGACCCTTCTAAGAATACGTACCTGGATGAGTTCTCACATGTTGTCTAAACTACACATCACGGATTTGTGCACTATGTAATTTAGGAGATCTATTTGTTTTCCCCTTAATTATCAAACATCTCTAACCAGGCGTGCCTGACCGAATGAATCAAGGGGAAATTCATTCATTCATTCGTACGGGCTGTGTACCTGTTGCCTGTACTACGATTACAGTAGTACCTGGATCCTAGGATTTTCCTAATTTGCTGGCTCAGAATTTATTCGCACGTCCTTCCCTTGAGTCTTACACCGGAAGTCGGCCCACGGAATAGCCCTGCTCGCTATAACGTTGTGGATAAAAATGACAATTTTATAGTAAAAATTAATATTTATACAAAATTGAAGTTTTCACAAAATACGATTGAAAATTAAACTTGACTATGATCGAGATTTTCGACTGATAGTGTTCAAAAATATTTGTACTTATAGCATAGCATATCCGTATTTATGTCGGCGGTACTTAAGTCAGTATTTATTTGTTAAAGCTTCTATACAGCTTGCATATTAATACCATTTAGTAGTGCTGCCCAAGCAGTACACGCTTGACCCCAAAACAATGAAAATGAGCCCATCGAGAGTTGTTAAATGTTATAACCAAACAATTAGCGCAGGTCCGGTATAGAATATGATTCCTATATGTATAAATCGACGAAGACAATTGCGTCCAACAATAATATTAGCTCAATTGTATCTTTTTTTCGTGTTCCAAAGTCTAAATTTTTGGGGAGCATTAATTTATATTCCTTAAATACAATAATATCACCTAAATCTAATGAACCTCAATTGATTGTACCTACGCCCAAGCCTGATACATTAGAATTATTCAGAGCACAGGGTCATGATTCATGATATTACAGCCTCAACTTTTTGTTATAGCCCGTTGAAGGTTGTTGATGGGCAGACAAGAGACAAGGAATAAGGATGCAATTTAGAACAATGAGGAGAACCAG
>JAQFZY010001972.1:0-13241 GCA_034696285.1 Hypogastrura burkilli | reverse complement strand
ATTAACACGTAAAATCTTGAAAAAGGTCAAAAATATTGAAACATGGGACAAAGAATAATTTCAACAGCCTGTACTTGCCTTTTAAATATTAGTCGAAAACTTGAAGATCAGAAAAATTTTTTAGGAAGTGGAACAAGGTTCGCATGATGTTTATTTGCAAGAAATGATATAATATTTTAGTGTTCAAAATCTAGTAATTTGAAGATGGCTGCCGCTTTGGCTTACATTATACTTGAAGATGTCTAGAATTTACCTAAATAATTCAGTTCTTCAGGCATATTCACTTGTGTCCAAACGCCTCGTACAGAATGAGCTAAACAAATTTTGTAGAACGTTTCTTGTGGTACTCTCAAACCCAAGGATTAGGAAATGTTTTCCTGTGCACACCGTTATACGCCTTTCCTACTTATAAATACAATAGAATAGAGCTTAATCTTATTTTATCCTGCTTCAAATTCAAGTAAATAGGCTTTTCGATCAACTGTACATTCGGTAAAAAAAACATCGATAAAAAGTACTTTCGATGGAATTTCCTTCGATAAAAAAGTTATCGATAAAAGAAATTCGATGACCGGGGACCGGAGGGAAGTGCGGTCAAGAAAATTATATTATTCATCTCTCCGCAAAATTATATAAGACGATATTCTGAGTTATTACCATGGATTTTCTACTATTTGTTTTAAAATAATGTTTTTTATGAAACGGGTTGACATTGACCGACCAGCAACTAATTGTTTGTTACTTTTGCAGGACTACATACTTAACTATTAATAGCAAAAGCTAACCATGAGAGGAGCAACGAGTCGAAAAAGGCTCCGTCCCAGTGACGATACTTCTCAATCTATAGAGGGAAACATACTTCATTCAACTGCTATCGAACCGAATCTTGAGGAACAGTTTACGTTTGAAACACCATTAGCAGACACTCTGAATCGCAGCAACAATCCTTCAACCCAAATTATTATTACTGCGCCTACAGGATTCCCATACTTCTCAAGTGTTCTACAGCAGCATGGCTTCCTGATCTCGAAACCAAGGAACCATATTGGTATGTCTATACAGTGTGATTTTCTTAAAGTGGGCCTGTCCGCCGGATTTAATTTGATTATACGCGGTTTTGACCGTTTTTCGAAAAAGTGATTTGCTCATTTTTTTTAAACAAAATGGTCAAAATTTTGAAAAATAGTGTTTATGCTAACATACATGTGTCGCATATGAATGGAATCAGGCTGACCTATGGAGTATTATAAGCATAAAATAAACAATCCTGAACCAATTTCCCCGAAAATACTTGGACATTTAGTCATACGACATGTAGTCTTCCATGTCATATATTTAAAATGTTAAACGTGTTTTAGTGAAATAAATCAACTAATTAAATAAAAATTGAGGGTTATGTTGGTGGATAGTACTATGTAGTAGTACTACATCGCACACTATGACCCCGGTACACCGACACTGCATCATAGAACAAAA
The DNA here is from genome assembly GCA_034696285.1 of Hypogastrura burkilli. Taxonomy (NCBI): domain Eukaryota; kingdom Metazoa; phylum Arthropoda; class Collembola; order Poduromorpha; family Hypogastruridae; genus Hypogastrura; species Hypogastrura burkilli. The sequence continues at coordinate 11,765 of JAQFZY010001972.1, read as the reverse complement.
AAAAAGTCATGGACCCCGAAAAATCAACGGCATAGACACCAGAGTTCACATGATGCAAAGTGTAGTACTAAGTAGTGAGTAGTGGTAGTCTAGTGAAAATAGTAATATTAAAAAATAATTCGTGCCGTCATGGTAAGACGGATTTTTGAATTGGGGGAAAAGGTCAAAATTGGACTTTATCCAAACCATGAGAGTTGCATATCAATTGAAAGCTTATCCTATGTGGACTTCACAAATGTACACCGCTTAATCACTGTGACCTCTTGTGTGCGTAAAAATGTCAAAATGTATATTTAGTAATCATAGGTGGAACATTTCTTGTGCTAATTGTCAGAGTTCTTGAAGCAGTGGCGTCGGGAGAGGGGGGGGATTTTGGGATAACTAATAAGTACCTACCTAACCAAAAAATAATGAAATAATAAATGAACAGAAAAAAATGGAAATAAGAAATAACCCAAAAATCCTCAAAATTTAATGTCTATAACAATTACTGAGTAAAGCCAGCATTTCGCCTAGAAGAGGCCGGGAGCTGCATAGCAGTCAGTAAAGCTTTTTTTTTGTTCATGCTAGTTTGAATTCGATGGGCAATTAATTTAAAAACACCGATAATCTTGAGTTCAGTTTGCAGTCACACTGATAAAGCAAAATTTGTAATTTTTGTCACAGTAGTCCCTTTAAATACCGTTTCTACAATTTCAGTTAAGTTTTAAGTTGCTACATGTCTCATAATTTAATTTTCCAATTCACCAAAATGTCTTTATCTAAATGCCGATATAACCAGGTGGTAGTCAGATGAGTTTGGCTGAAAGCTGGGACACTTTCATAGCTCTATATTCGTATACTTACGGAAATCGACCCCCTGGAACAATTTATAAATGTACGCCTCAGCAAGGCTGTGCCCCACCCCAAAAAATTTTCGCAAAAAAGGATTTGCCCCATAAATAAGCGAAAATTTTCCCCTCCAGTGCAATTTTTGGACCTAGCACCTAGATTCTTCATCGATTCGGTGAAGGTTCATGTATTTAAAGCGTCAATTTTGAGTTATTTTGAGAAAAACTGCCTCCGGCGGAATTTACCTGTTGACTCTCCCGAAATCCAATCCTAAATACAGCCATGCGCCACAGCCGTAGCTCACCTCATGGACCCTATACCGGTCAAATATCCTATGGCTTTGATGTATATTTAAACATTGTTTACGAGCTAAATATCTGTAAATGTAGGCAGTTTTAGCAAACATTTGAGTGCTATTTCCCAAAATGTTTGGTACGATATCCTTTTGTGTTTCGCTTACCAAAGTCGGTTTTGCCAATATAACCGTTTAACCGTTGAGAACATATACGTACGAAAACGCGTACCTAAGCCAAAAGTCGGTGCATGTGCGAAACAGATGTTTTATTGTAACATTCTGATGATTGTACGCTTATCTAGGTATTTAAGGCATCGCAATAAAATGACAACAAATCAAGCCAAATTGCCTACCACCGTTGATGCTCTATAAATAAAAACAGTCGTTAATATACTGTCAAAATTTAGCTCCGAATGATTAACGCATAGCGAAAATTTCTGCTTCGTCGTCACGTCATAACGAAAGTTTCGAAAGTCATCATCATACCAATTTACCACAGTTTCCGAAGTCTAAAAACTTAAATGCAGTTGATCAAAAATTGCGCCGGATGAGTAGATGTACTTATTAATTCGTATTTTTCTATCTGAAATATCATTAATAAACTTTGAATTATAAATTAGACGCCGGTTAATCGAAATCTTCAGGTAATGGTATATTTGTATTTTTACTTAGGCCCTCCCTGAAATTAAATGCTGGCCACGCCACTGTCTTGAAGTAAACGGGCTGCAAAGGGAGCACGAGATTTCCTACGGGAACTTGTCTCTCATTCTTAGCCAATACTTGCCTCGACATCAGCAAGAGAAAGAGCGACATACATCACGAGCATTCACCGTCACGAAAGGGTAGAAAGGAGAAAAGCGGGATCTGTGCTGGTTAGGAAATTAAAGTAGACACGCGTAGAAAGGAGAAAAGCGGGATCTGGGTTGGTTAGGAAATTAAAGTAGACACGTGTAGAAACGAGAAAAGCGGGATCTGGGTTGGTTAGGAAATTAAAGTATAAATGCGTAGAAAGAAGAAAAGCGGGTACTGTGTTGGTTAGGAAATTAAAGTAGACACGCGTAGAAACGAGAAAAGCGGGATCTGGGTTGGTTAGGAAATTAAAGTAGAAATGCGTAGAAAGGAGAAAAGCGGGATCTGTGTTGGTTAGGAAATCAAGGTAGAAACGGATAGAAAGGAGAAAAGTGGGATCTGGGTTGGTTAGGAAATTAAAGTAGAGATGGGTAGAAAGGAAAAAAGCGGGATCTGTGTTGGCTTGGAAATCAAAGTAGAAACGGGTAGAAAGGAGAAAAGCGGGATCTGTGTTGGTTAGGAAATTAAAGTAGAAATGTGTAGAAAGGAGAAAAGCGGAATCAGTGTTGGTTAGGAAATTAAAAAAGAAACGGGTAGAAAGTAGAAAAGCGGGATCTGTGTTGGTTAGGAAATTAAAGTATACACGGTAGAAACGAGAAAAGCGGGATCTGGGTTGGTTTGCAAATTAAAGTAGAAACGGGTATAATGGAGAACCGCAGCGCGTGTTTTTGATACAAAATCAAGGTAGAAACGGGTATATCGTAGAAGAACGGGGCCTGCTGAATAGAAAATTAAAGTAGAAACGGGTAGAGAAGAGCGGGGTCTGTGTTGGATACGAAATCAAAGTAGAAACGGGTAGAAAGTAGAAAAGCGGGATCTGTGTTGGTTAGGAAATTAAAGTAGAAACGGGTAGAAAGGAGAAGAGCGGGATCTGGGTTGGTTAGGAAATTAAAGTAGAGATGGGTAGAAAGGAGAAAAGCGGGATCTGTGTTGGTTTGGAAATTAAAGCATAAAAGCGGGATCTGTGTTGGTTAGGAAATTAAAGTAGACACGGGTAGAAACGAGAAAAGCGGGATCTGTGTAGTTTAGGAAATCAGAGTAGGAACAGTTAGAAAGGAGCAAAGCGGGATCTGTGTTGGTTAGGAAATTAAAGTAGAAATGGGTAGAAATTAGAAAAGCGGGATCTGTGTTTGTTTGGAAATTAAAGTAGAAAGGGGTAGAAAGGAGAAAAGCGGGATCTGGGTTGGTTAGGAAATTAAAGCAGACGCGGGCAGAAAGTTGAAAAGCGGGATCTGTGTTGTTTAGGAAATCTAAGTAGAAACAGGTAGAAAGGAGAAAAGCGGGATCTGTGTTGGTAAGGAAATTAAAGTAGAAATGGGTAGAAATGAGAAAAGCGGGATCTATTTTGGTTAGGAAATTAAAGTTGAAACGGGTATTAAGGAGAATCGCGGGGTCTGTGTTGGATAGGAAATCAAGGTAGTAACGGTTAGAAAAGAGAACTGCGGGGTCTGTGTAGGATAGGAAAGTAAGATAGAAATATGTAGAAAGGAGAAGAACGGGATCTGTGTTGGTTATTAAATTAAAGTAGAAACGGGTAGAAAGGAGAAAAGCGGGATTTGTGTTGTTTAGGAAATTGAAGTACAAACGGGTAGAAAGTAGAAAAGCGGGATCTGTTGGTTAGGAAATTAAGTTAGAAGCGGGTAGAAAGTTGAAAAGTGGGATCTGTGTTGTTTAGGAAATCAAAGTAGAAACAGGTAGAAAGGAGAAAAGCGGGATCTGTGTTGGTTAGGAAATTTAAGTAGAAACGGGTAGAAAGGAGAAAAGCGGGATCTGTGTTGTTTAGGAAATCAAAGTAGAAACAGGTAGAAAGGAAAAAATCGGGATCTGTGTTGGTTAGGAAATCCAGGTAGAAACGGGTATAAAGGAGAACAGCGAGGTATGTGTTAGATTGGAAATCAAGGTAGAAACGTGTGTAATTTACAGTAGGAATTGTATATAAAACCGTCGTCGATAGTAACTAAAGGAGTCACATTTTTTATTATTATTTTATTTTTATGCTATTTAATAGCGCAAAGCCCCCTTCGGGCAACTGCCCATGGGGCCCATAATATTATTAAAATTTATCTGCATAATTTTTTGTGTTGAGTTGGTTGAGTGATCACATTTTTTATTATTTTATTTGGTCTAATTCAGTCGAAGCTTACCCTCATTATACACATTATATATATTGAATTAATCATTTTTTTTGTATTCAGGAGGGGATCAATTGGTATTTCGTAAAAAGCTCTCTGACTGGTTGGATGAGAAATGTAAAGCAGAACCTTTTGGAGAAAATGACGCCTCAAGATTCATAATAGCTATGAAGGGTTACTTGTCATCTAAGACACATTTGAATCATTCTATGACGCCGACTCTGGTACGTCGTTTAGTATCTTACTCATCTGTATGTGTTATGGCGTCTTTACGATTTTCTCCGGTTGTAATAAGAAAGCATCCATCCCGAACCGAAGAAATGCTCTTTCTGTAAGATCCCGAATTACAGGAAAATACCACAAAACCTCCAGGCTTTCCAGACTGGTTCTCCGGCCTGTATTCGAAAGGAGTGGTTTCACTCACAAATGTTTTTGACACGCTAAGGTGCGCTATTTTTTCTATAACAAACATTATTCCCAAATATTCGGACATCGTAGACAATGCATACAAAAGGTTCATTGACCCTAGAGAGCCTCAATCTTGCTGTCAAGGAGCCTTGTGCGTATATATACGTACACCGATAGGTCAGGCCTAATCGTTGTTTCGTAATTCATAGGCTGCCTTTCAAAAAAATATGAAATAAAAATCCAGTAGTCCTGTCTGTCGTCTGCCTGTTCCTATAGAATATAGGGGCAGGAACGCAGGAAGACCCAACCGAATGTCCTACAGAATGTACTTCTGATCGAAGCATTCCGGTCGACATGCCAGTCCTCGCTCTTGCTCTGTAAGTCAGTGGTGACTAGTGTTAGATCTAATACCTCCCGCCTCACTGGATTCACAAAAGTTGGCATGTGCCAACAGTTATTAACCTCAAGTTGTGTTCCCATCTAAAACTCTAGCAGCAGCTCCCCACGCTTCGTTAACGTTGGAGCTCCTCCGTAGAGTAGGATGCGCGTTCAAATCACAACCAATAACAATATTCTTTTGTCCTCACAGTAACCTACCAGTGCAGTGATCTAAGAGTGTCCGATGGGACCCCTCTGTCACCTGGCTTGTAAATAGACGCTATAGCAATATACATGTTTTGTCACTTCGTATGTATGGCCACACAATCAGTATTCGAAAATTCCGCAAGGGGCCATACTCCTTTGTCTGGTGAGACCAAGATGCATGATCGGGTTCTTTCCCCATTCGGGAACGAAACTAACCCTCGATTCGTGAGCCCACGTACCTTCTTTGTAAACCCAAGGCTCCTGAACGAGGGCTATGTATCGTTTCATATTTTTAGGGCGGCAGCAAAGTTCAGCTGTGCCACCCCGAGACTGATGAACGTTACTTTGAATCACGGCTACAGACATTACTTATGCACTCATGCTTGTAAAACCTGTAACTCATACCAACCCAGGGCTCGTACATCACTTCTGTACTGGCCGGACAATTTGCTAGTACATTGAACTAAAGACCGATGGCCCCGCCCCAAGAATCCGTTCCTGGGCTCCACATACAAAGCCAGACAAACAGTTCTCAGGCAAAGCCAATCAATTCGGTGTAAATATACACATAGGATATGCATAGCGCAAATTATAATTATATTATGTGTATGTGTTAATAATATACATGTATGAAAATATATGCCCATAGCTTCCGTGACCCCTGCCCAGCTTCAAGGTGAAAAGGTTGGTCCTGGAACCAACCTCGCGCACCAAGCCGACGGCAGTGTTATTCCGGACTCATTGGCCATAGTAAATAAATTCCATTCGAGCCATATGGCATATACACTCAGTGTGTGCCTACTTGTGACTATGCCGTTCATTTTTCAGGGTCCATGACGTCAAAATTTTTATTCACTATGATGCAGTGTCGGTGTACGAGGGTCATAATGTGCGACGTAGTACTACTACTTATTACTATCATATCCACCAACAAAACCCTCAATTTGTTTCCAAATAAGCGGAAAAAAAAATTTAGGGTACCCGCCTTTGACGATTTTTTTGGGTACCTTAAATATGCACAATGGACCCAAACATGTCTGTTCTAGGATCAGGGTAGGGTCTAGTATAATGCACGATACATTTTAGGTCGGATAGCCAATAGGCCCAAAATATAAATTTTCTACTCAATCCGGTGGGTCCTTTATGTATTGTAGTTACATAAATGTTCCAGTATATGGTTCAAACGACGGTATTTCTTTGAACGTAGTTTTAGTTCAGCTTCTCCGTTGTCAACCGTCGTAAATGTCTTCGCCGTCTTAGTTTGAATACCTTTGCTACAGTATAGGAGACGCCATACCGGGGGGCGTTTACATTTTACATTTTAGACCTATGATCATCATGTTATGAAATCCCTCGGCGTAATTCGTCTAAGTCTTTGGGATCCGATACATCTGATACAGTTTACTTCTAGAGTACGTATTACGTATTCCCAGCATAAGCCAACCAAAAGTAACTTTCCCACGAGAACTACACACAGTAAACTCCAGGCATTGCTTTTTGTCGGAGGAAGACTGACCCGTATTATATGTATGTAGGAAAAATAATGCCTCAGCACGATGAGACATAAGCTGCGGACATGATTCAAAAAGATTTTACGTCTTTTTGCGTATCTTTTTATCTTTTGGGCCCAAAAGATCGAGATTTTTTTGGATGTAACGAGCGCTCTGATTGGTCGGAGCTAAAAGATGTATTTTTTAAAATGTGGTCTGGGAGTACATTTTGAACCATCTTTTCATCCTTTTATCTTTTGGTTGTGAGTTAGGACTTTGTGACAAAGTCAAAGTTGAGTTAATACTTAACTTTAATCATTCAGTAGTCAAGGCAAATTAAACTTTAAAATGAAAATAGTGACTACTGGCGAACCTCCTGCTAACACCAAGAAGTCAAAACGGGGAAAAGGAAAGAGTGCTAACGCTCCAAAGAAGAAATGGACAGATGACGAGATTAGTGATATTGCGGAATTTGTTGTCAAGTGTGACGGGAAAATAGTGGTAAGCGGTTATTATTGTCCATAAGTATAAGTTCACAACCCATGTTCTAACACCAGTGTTGGGGGTTACCTCTGACTCTTACGCGCTCTTCATCCTAAGCGCTCTTCATCTAAGTATGAATACCAATAGTATATATTTATCTTGCAATTGAACAGCGTATAATTCTATCAGCTGTTATAAAAAGTTAGAGGTCAACTGTCTGAGAAATAGCATGTTAACTTAACGTTCGGTTTAGAAGCTTATTGCCTACTCAGCATCTGCCTATTTCTTTTACGATTACTTTCTGGAGTGGTCCAATGTATAAGTCTTTTAATTAAGTTTACTTTGTACATTGCAGCCACGGGCAACTTTCATTCGGAACCTTATAGCAAATTATGAATGGAATGACGTTACCGTGACTCAAGTTGGCAAAAAGTGGGACATCGTTTATAGAACGTACGTAGAGACAGTCCAATGGAAGAATGAAACAGGCCAGAGTGTACTGGCAGAAGTTGGAGACTTGACATTTAAAGGTAAATTATTAACTGGGTCCTAATAATTATTCAACAGTCGTTGTTTTTTTATTTATGCTCTAATACTTCGTCCCATGCCAGCTGACGGTCAATTCATTTGATCATTCGTATATTCAAAGGAATTTTAAATAAAAGGTGCAATTTTTTTGAGACATTGGACTCGATTCTCGGCACGCGAGCTAATGTTAATGCGCCACATCTTTCCGAGTCTCAATCTCCTACTGATCAGTCAGCTGAGTCACCATTAGAGACCCATGACGAGTCAGAAGTTTACTACATTTCGCTATGAATAAACAGACTATGATTTCGACAAGGATTTTGATTTAAATGAAGTTAGTGCAGGGTCAGAGCGTACAGAACCTGAGGATCCTCTCTCGCCAGAATCAATTACTTCGGCAGCTTAAATATTCAGAAAATCAATTGAGTCCAAAAAGAACTCGAAGAAAGATCTGCCGAAAATAGGACATAAAAGGATTGCTGTCGCTTACGAATGCCTTGCAGAGGTTGAGTCGGACAAATTCGATATCATGCGAGATGAGCTCAAGCTGAAGCAGAAGGTCGAAGGGGAAAAACTGGTTTTGGAGAAAGAACGAGTCGACCTGCTCCGCCATGAAATCCAAATAAATGAATCACCAGAATATCAAGAGTCATCCAACAAGTACAAACTGGAGGTGGCAAAGCTTACGAATGATCCATGGTGAGCCCAACTTATATATGAGTAGCTTATTTATTTAAAATAACTTTTTAAGAATTTATTCTGATAATTAGTCCAATATATACAGTGAGTTTTATTAAAGTCAGACGGTCCTCCGGATTTAATTTTATCAGTACACATAACTCGTACTAAATCAGGTTCATACACGTTTCGGGTAGCCCGACTTCTTGCCTTAATGATTTGTTGACTCTCTTATTAAATTAGTAAGGGAAGGGACGGGGCTGCCTGAAACATGTATGAACCTGATTTAGCACGAGGTTATGTGGAATGATAAAATTAAACCCGGCGGACCGTCCCACTTTGAAAAACCTCACTATATAAATAGACTCCCCATATGTATGACCCACGACGAATTAAAATGAGTACAAGCGAACTTACAACCATCGGGTCAATGGCTAAACTATTTAATAAACTATTTACGTCGATTACTCCTTGACCAATTCTGGTGAGAATGTTCGAAAATGATCCTTTTTTACTTTTGCCTAAACTTGCATACGGCACATCAAAAGATCCCTACCGTTTAAGAGCTATTTTCTTTGATTCTGGGCCCCATCTTTTTATTGCGGAAAATAATAGCTTACGGAACATGGATTCTAGCTTACTCTACGTTTCGACCATCAGTGGTCTGGAAGGTGGGTAGACGGGGGCTCGAAGGTGCATGACGTGAAAGTCACCTTTTTAGCCTGACAGTAAAACCGGTCATCTAACATCATTTTACAGGTCTAGTGAAGAGATCTTGAGAACTGATCACAATTTACCAAAATACCGCCTGAGGCGGGAAACACTGCACGCCAAAGGTCGATTTTTTCCACTTTTTTAAACTTTAAAAACTTCTTACATGTAAGGACGCAGGAATAGCGGCTAAAAATAATATGTTTTGAAGTTATAAATATTGGGGCTTTAAGAAAATCGTTGCTTCAAGACTTGGATGCGCATGCGCGGAAGGGTGCCCCCCGGACTGACTTCTTTGTCCGACCACCTACGCGTTCACGTAGCACAGCAATTTGTTGGTCTAGTGAAGGGCTCTTGATAACTGGTTACAATTTACGAAAATACCGCCCGGTACGGGAAATACTGAACGCCAAATTACGATTTTTTCCACTTTTTTAAACTTAAAAAAATTCTTACATGTAAGGACGCAGGTGTAACGGCTAAAACAAATATGTTTTTAAGTGACAAATATTGAGGCTTTAAGAAAATCGTTGCCTCAAGACTTGTATGCGCATGCGCGGAAGGGTACCCCCCGGACCGACTTCTTTGCCTGACCACCTACGCGCTCATGTAGCACATCAGTTTGTAGGTCTGATAAAGGGCTGTTGACAACTGGTTACCATGTACCAAAATACCAAAATTTACAAACTTATCCGCTTGCTTTATCTGTGATAAATCTTGATATGGATACACTGTGGTCAGCGATCCCTCATTTGATTTGAATGTGTAAATATTACTGTGCTCAGTATTCCTTATTTCCCATAAAATCTTTAAACGGGCATCTGTACACAGAGTCCGATTTTATGCCTGCAATAGACTGTTTATCTGGTTTGCTGTTCTCAGCTACCAGCAACAAGGCCGTGCCCCACCAATGTAGAGTGCAGGTAGGAAAAAATTATTTACCTTATTTGCTTAGGTAATTTAAGCTTAAATCCACTACAGTATGGACGGTCTACCTACTGGAGTCAAGTTCCAATGCATGCAGGCCAGGCCCATTAATCTGTGATAACAAACTTTTGAGGAAATTATCAGGGGTCGGATTGGGAATTCCTAAGCTTTTTCAACCTAGAATTTTGCTGCTCCTGATTCCTGGCTTAGGCCTTCCGTTCGTGCATGGCCTTTTCCTGCTTTTTCAAAATGGCCGCTTCCCTTGGAGGTCCCACAACTCCACTGATTGATGAGATGAAGGTGCCTACGTTGGCCTTGACCTAACCTGTGGGTTTTTTTATTTTGCGCCTATTTCGTTTTTATGCCGGAGAGTTCTGTTCCGTCCTTCCGGTTCTTGTCCGGTACGCCGAGTCACACTATTTTTATAGGAATAAGAATGCAGTTCACTGCAGTCCCCCTTTTATGAACCTAAAAGGTCACCCCGTCACTCTCTGTACATAGAGCTGACGCGGATGATTAAACCGTAATTTTTAGGATTAGGGATTCCAGTGCTCTGAATTCCCCATCTCCTAATTACACTGGGATCAACAGTTCCACTGTGTTCCCACGTGTCATTTTTACCTTGTCTTTTCCTGCAATTTTAGGTCTAATTCATGCCAATTAAATAGCTGTAATTAGGAAAACCAGATTTTCCATCGAGTCGCCATGAACGGTTCCTGAGGCTATGCGGTCTGTTTCATGCGCGGATTATGCTCGTGTGTGACTCTGGCAGTCCCTCACGGTAGCCTAAATTGTTGTGGTTTTGACCCTAAGTCTCCAAATGTTGTCAGGCTCCCTGAATAGCCTACTCACAATTAATATGTATGCTTATGATTCTGTTATTGTGCTTGGTATTGTATTGAATGAATTACCGACTCCGGTCATGCTACCGGCGACCTCGGACGTGGGCGGAAGATACGACTGGCTCCACTGTATAGGCAGAGTGGTCTGTCCAGTCCTAATCTTCTGCTTCCCCACAAGTCACCGGCAGAAACAACTATGGACGACGGAGTCAAACGGGCACTATACAATAAGGTGCGTAGACTAAGGCATGACAGGAAGGCTCTAGACAAGGTGTTTAGTTTATTCCCTATCGAAGTCGTATACAGAACTAAAGACAATATCCCTGTGGCTTCTGTCTTGGAATATTTTGTTTCGGCGTCGAATACGCCCCTAAATATTATGGCTACGCGCCTGCCCAGTGTAAGCTGGACAGCGACAGCAAGCACCTGCCACCCATTCCCTCTGGCTGGGTATGTATATGTAGTCTAGACGGACCTTCCGGTCTCGTGTCTGGTCCTTCCCGTCGGCACATATTATGGCACAACCAATGGATCTTCAAGAGAAGAATCGTAGAGGTAGAGAGCGTTCAAAACCGCATAACTGTCCTCTTTAAAGCCCATTGTAGCATGCAAATTATATGGTCATTTTTAATTGTTTTTTGCTGTTTCCTTTTTACTTTCATACTCTTTGTAAGCTTTTACGACGACTACTAATATTTGGAAGCAAACTACTTTGATTATATATGAAAATATATTTTGTAAGAAACAATTATGCATAGAGAAATTCGTTATTACCGTATTAACGTAGTAAAGACGGTCATGCAATTGGTTTGTCCGTCTGTCTGTCTGTCCCCTTTCAAATTGCTTCCTTTATGTCCTACTTAACTGTGTGTAATAAGAGCATAAGTGCGTCGCTTCGACGCGGTCGTTCTACCCGCACCTCCTAAGGTCGATTATCATACAACGGAATTTTTACAACGCTTAACAAGTTGCAATTTATCGCTCACTCCATGCCTTGTTTCCTCGT